>JAPXFY010000015.1:85635808-85640808 GCA_030674185.1 Monoplex corrugatus
AGAAGGCTCGTGGACCAGAGGTATTGAGCTTAATGCGTGGAAAGCGAAAAGTCAGAGGATCGGAGGCAGAGCGGAGGGTACGTGAGGGAACATAGATCTCAAGTAGGCTTGACAGGTAATCGGGGGCTGCGTTATTGAGGCTTTTGTAGCACATGGTGTCTAGTTTGTACTGTATGCGCTTTGATACAGGGAGCCAGTGAAGTTGTGCCAGGAGAGGAGATATGTGGTCAGCTTTTTTCTTTTTGAGTACAAGGCGTGCAGCATTGTTTTGAATGCGCTGTAGGATGTGAATAGTGGAGGCAGGAAGACCAGACAGGAGTGAATTGCAATAGTCAATGCGAGACATTATGAAGGACAGAACGAGTTTTGCAGTTGTTTCGACAGAGAGATACAGACAGATGTTGATCTGACGTTGTACAGCAAACAGACAGATGTTGATCTGACGTTGTACAGCACACAGACAGATGTTGATCTGACGTTGTACAGCACACAGACAGATGTTGATCTGACGTTATACAGCACACAGACAGATGTTGATCTGACGTTGTACAGCACACAGACAGATGTTGATTTGATGTTGTACAACACACAGACAGATGTTGATCTGACGTTGTACAGCACACAGACAGATGTTGATCTGACGTTGTACAGCACACAGACAGATGTTGATCTGACGTTGTACAGCACACAGACAGATGTTGATCTGACGTTGTACAGCAAACAGACAGATGTTGATCTGACGTTGTACAGCAAACAGACAGATGTTGATCTGACGTTGTACAGCACACAGACAGATGTTGATCTGACGTTGGAGGTCCTTTCTTGGATTGCATCTGATTGTGTTCTAAATATTTTCGTTTTAACCCTTCTCAATTGTTTGCTGCTTTGATTTGTCATTACTACCTGAATATCCTACAATGCTCTGTAACTTCAAAAGACAATCCTCAGCCCTCTCCAATCCACAAATAATAATAACAACAATAATAACAATACTAATACTTCTTATTATTATATCATCATTATCGTTATCATCATCATCACCATCATTATTATCATTATTATTATTTTAATAGCTAACATGATTGTCTAAAAGCACATATGTGAACAGACCTTAAGTCTTTAAGAGAAAGAACGAACGTTTCTACGCTGTTCCAAACACCACGTTACTCAGTTAAGTGCCTTAAACTAGCCTACAGCCAACGCCACAAACGTCACAAAAATACCGCTAACAAGAAACGCACAGCAGACCTGGATGTTTGACATTTCTGACACAGCTGTATGCTGCGTATTTCCCGTCAGGCATTCACACACTGGCGTTGATGGAATGGCGACAAGACAACTGCCATGACGCCACGCCGCCATGATGTACAGTGTCAGTGGAGAAAAAGCTTCGTCCTGGAATGCTGTCTACGTGTATACACATACATACATACATACATACAAACATACATCTTTACGTCATTACATCTAGAATAGTAACAGTGTCAGTGGAGGAACAGCCTTGTTCTGGAATGGTGCTTACGTCACACATTTTCTCGTCATTAGTTCTGCAGTCACTCGCTCCGTGCTTATTTTGGAACTACTCTCAGAACTCAGTCTCGAGGTCGT
Organism: Monoplex corrugatus; assembly: GCA_030674185.1. NCBI lineage: Eukaryota > Metazoa > Mollusca > Gastropoda > Littorinimorpha > Ranellidae > Monoplex > Monoplex corrugatus. Next base: position 85,637,417 of record JAPXFY010000015.1, read on the forward strand.
AGCATCCAAGTTGCAGGAATTACTTTTTGGTCTGTCTGTTGGTCCAAATTCGTTTTTTGATTTGGTTATTTGTCTGTTATTTGGTTTCTGACACGGTCCATCTCCATGTCTGTTTGTTATTTGGTTTCCGACACGGTCCATCTCCATGTCTGTCTGTTATTTGGTTTCCGACACGGTCCATCTCCATGTCTGTCTGTTATTTGGTTTCTGACACTGTCCATCTCCATGTCTGTCTGTTATTTGGTTTCTGACACGGTCCATCTCCATGTCTGTCTGTTATTTGGTTTCCGACACGGTCCATCTCCATGTCTGTCTGTTATTTGGTTTCTGACACGGTCCATCTCCATGTCTGTCTGTTATTTGGTTTCCGACACGGTCCATCTCCATGTCTGTCTGTTATTTGGTTTCTGACACGGTCCATCTCCATGTCTGTCTGTTATTTGGTTTCTGACACGGTCCATCTCCATGTCTGTCTGTTATTTGGTTTCTGACACGGTCCATCTCCATGTCTGTCTGTTATTTGGTTTCTGACACGGTCCATCTCCATGTCTGTCTGTTATTTGGTTTCCGACACGGTCCATCTCCATGTCTGTTTGTTATTTGGTTTCCGACACGGTCCATCTCCATGTCTGTTTGTTATTTGGTTTCCGACACGGTCCATCTCCATGTCTGTTATTTGGTTTCCGACACGGTCCATCTCCATCTGTTTGTTATTTGGTTTCCGACACGGTCCATCTCCATGTCTGTCTGTTATTTGGTTTCCGACACGGTCCATCTCCATGTCTGTTTGTTATTTGGTTTCCGATACAGTCCATCTCCATGTCTGTTTGTTATTTGGTTTCCGACACGGTCCATCTCCATGTCTGTCTGTTATTTGGTTTCCGACACGGTCCATCTCCATGTCGTTTCTATCACACATGTTTAAAGGAAAAAAAGGATCAGTGAAAACTCTCTTCCAAAAGTAATCGACAGGATTATTATGACCACTAAAAAGGAAACACAAGATTACAGGATTATTATGACCATTAAAAAGGAAACACAAGATTACAGGATTATTATGACCATTTAAAAGGAAACACAAGATTACAGGATTATTATGACCATTAAAAAGGAAACACTAGATTACAGGATTATTAGGTAGAAAGAAACTCTAGGGAGAGCTAGACAACAGAAGGTCTTCAGAGAAGTAACCCCCTTTAGACAAGTGTTTCGGCCCTGAATTCCTTACACTCTCGGGGGGCCGGGCCACATCCAGGTCATGACTCCTGGATGCCCTTCTGCTGTTGTCTATTTTTTTTTTTTTTTCCCACGCCGGGGAGCGAACCTGGGCGATTCTGCGCTTCAGAACTGCGGTACGCGGTTTTACCAATGTGCTAACGGGGCACACATCATCTGTAGGGAATTTAGTCCTTATGAAGTTCACTTTTGGTTCCTCCTTGCCCAGATCCAGCTTGAGCTCCTTTCTGCTGCCTCTGCCATCGCTTTAAGGGCTCTAGTCCTCTTCTTCCCAGAAATGGCGAGTTGTTTCATGAGATCATAAGCGGAGGTGCCCACAAACCCTCTTGCCCCGACCTCTATGGCGAAGATTTTGACCCGCAGACCTGCTTTCTTCAGGGTGCTGGCAAGACCGGCGTATTTTTCGGTCTTGTAGATATGTGCTTCTTCCATTCTGCTTTCGTATGGCACAGTGAGTTCTATCAGAATCACTTGTTTCGAGGAGTCAGAGTGGAGAGCGATGTCTGGTCTCATGCCTGTCTTGCTGATGACATCTGGGTAATTTCTCCACTCTGGGAGGTCTGCTGTACACTCCCAGTCGACTGCTCCATCCAGAAGACCCTTTTGCAATGTGCTGGTTGTCGTAGCACTTTCGGGCCAGACCTGTTTCCCTCCTGCTTTGTAGAACGTTGTCATAGCAATTGGTGCGTTTGGGGTCATGGTTTTTTCGCTAACCACATCTGTGATCACTTTCAGAACTTGGTTGTGCCTCCATGTATACCTTCCTTGGGCTAGCGCTACTTTGCAAGAGCTTAGGACATGTTCCACTGTTTGTTTCTTCTGACAGAGCGGACATGCTGGGTCGTCTGATTTCCCCCATTTCACTAAGTTTGCATTCGAGGGGAGCAGGTCATATACAGATCTGAGGAGGAAGCTTATCCTTAGAGGAGCCATGTGCCACATATCGTTCCAGCTGAGACTTCTTTGGAGTGCACTGTCCCATGTTGTCCATTGCCCCTGTTGACCTTGCTGGACTGCCTTCTGCACTCTTTTGACATCTTCTTCTTCCTTCAACTCCTGTATGATCATGTCTCTTTTTTCCTTCCCTTTGGCTTTGGACCACCACTGCATTTTTGTTGCTCCCAGTCCCTGTCTGTTGGTTTGCGTGTGTCCAATTATTTCTTTGATGCTGAGGTTTCTCTTGGCATTGTTTACAGCCTCTTGGACTTTCCACTTTCTGCCAGTTCTCAGCTTTGGATGAAGTGATCTCACGATGTTGTCTTCCGATTCCTCCAGCATGCTCAACAGTCTTGCTTTTCCAACTTTGTATTCCTCCACTATGGATTTAAGAGGTAGCTTCAGCATTTAAAAGGAAACACAAGATTACAGGATTATTATGACCATTAAAAAGGAAACACTAGATTACAGGATTATTATGACCATTAAAAAGGAAACAAGATTACAGGATTATTATGACCATTAAAAAGGAAACACTAGATTACAGGATTATTATGACCATTAAAAAGGAAACACAAGATTAGAGGATTATTATGACCATTAAAAAGGAAACAAGATTACAGGATTATTATGACCATTAAAAAGGAAACACTAGATTACAGGATTATTATGACCATTAAAAAGGAAACAAGATTACAGGATTATTATGACCATTTAAAAGGAAACACTAGATTAGAGGATTATTATGACCATTAAAAAGGAAACACAAGATTAGAGGATTATTATGACCATTAAAAAGGAAACACAAGATTACAGGATTATTATGACCATTAAAAAGGAAACACAAGATTACAGGATTATTATGACCACTAAAAAGGAAACACAAGATTACAGGATTATTATGACCATTAAAAAGGAAACACAAACGATCATGTTATAATGAATTCTTGTTTCTCTTTTAAATTTGCTTTTAACACACACACACACACACACACACACACACACACACACACACACACACACACACACACACACACACACACACACACACACACACACACACACACACACACACACACACACACACACACACACCACACTCGAATATCCTGCATATGCACCTCACCTCTCACATCCTGAATATAGTTGTAAATAAAAACATATGTCTGCATATATACACATACCCCTCCCCGTCATCCCCCCCCCCATCTCTCTCTCTC
>JAPXFY010000015.1:85648308-85708308 GCA_030674185.1 Monoplex corrugatus
AGGGTTGGGACAACAAAACACACATGTGGACAGTACAGGGGACAGGGTTGGGACAACAAAACATGTGGACAGTACAGGGGACAGGGTTGGGACAACAAAACAAGTGGACAGTACAGGGGACAGGGTAGGGACAACAAAACATGTGGACAGTACAGGGGACAGGGTTGGGACAACAAAACATGTGGACAGTACAGGGGACAGGGTAGGGACAACAAAACATGTGGACAGTACAGGGGACAGGGTAGGGACAACAAAACAAGTGGACAGTACAGGGGACAGGGTAGGGACAACAAACATGTGGACAGTACAGGGACAGGGTTGGGACAACAAAACATGTGGACAGTACAGGGGACAGGGTAGGGACAACAAAACATGTGGACAGTACAGGGGACAGGGTTGGGACAACAAAACAGACATGTGGACAGTACAGGGGACAGGGTTGGGACAACAAAACACACATGTGGACAGTACAGGGGACAGGGTAGGGACAACAAAACATGTGGACAGTACAGGGGACAGGGTTGGGACAACAAAACATGTGGACAGTACAGGGGACAGGGTTGGGACAACAAAACATGTGGACAGTACAGAGGACAGGGTTGGGACAACAAAACACACATGTGGACAGTACAGAGGACAGGGTAGGGACAACAAAACATGTGGACAGTACAGAGGACAGGGTTGGGACAACAAAACATGTGGACAGTACAGGGGACAGGGTTGGGACAACAAAACATGTGGACAGTACAGAGGACAGGGTTGGGACAACAAAACACACATGTGGACAGTACAGGGGACAGGGTTGGGACAACAAAACATGTGGACAGTACAGGGGACAGGGTTGGGACAACAAAACATGTGGACAGTACAGAGGACAGGGTTGGGACAACAAAACATGTGGACAGTACAGAGGACAGGGTTGGGACAACAAAACAGACATGTGGACAGTACAGGGGACAGGGTTGGGACAACAAAACATGTGGACAGTACAGAGGACAGGGTTGGGACAACAAAACATGTGGACAGTACAGAGGACAGGGTTGGGACAACAAAACAGACATGTGGACAGTACAGAGGACAGGGTTGGGACAACAAAACATGTGGACAGTACAGGGGGACAGGGTTGGGACAACAAAACATGTGGACAGTACAGGGGACAGGGTTGGGACAACAAAACATGTGGACAGTACAGAGGACAGGGTTGGGACAACAAAACATGTGGACAGTACAGAGGACAGGGTTGGGACAACAAAACAGACATGTGGACAGTACAGGGGACAGGGTTGGGACAACAAAACATGTGGACAGTACAGAGGACAGGGTTGGGACAACAAAACATGTGGACAGTACAGGGGACAGGGTTGGGACAACAAAACATGTGGACAGTACAGGGGACAGGGTAGGGACAACAAAACATGTGGACAGTACAGAGGACAGGGTTGGGACAACAAAACAGACATGTGGACAGTACAGGGGACAGGGTAGGGACAACAAAACATGTGGACAGTACAGGGGACAGGGTTGGGACAACAAAACAGACATGTGGACAGTACAGGGGACAGGGTTGGGACAACAAAACATGTGGACAGTACAGGGGACAGGGTTGGGACAACAAAACATGTGGACAGTACAGGGGACAGGGTTGGGACAACAAAACAGACATGTGGACAGTACAGGGGACAGGGTAGGGACAACAAAACAAGTGGACAGTACAGGGGACAGGGTTGGGACAACAAAACAAGTGGACAGTACAGGGGACAGGGTTGGGACAACAAAACATGTGGACAGTACAGAGGACAGGGTTGGGACAACAAAACAGACATGTGGACAGTACAGAGGACAGGGTTGGGACAACAAAACATGTGGACAGTACAGGGGGACAGGGTTGGGACAACAAAACATGTGGACAGTACAGAGGACAGGGTTGGGACAACAAAACAGACATGTGGACAGTACAGGGGACAGGGTTGGGACAACAAAACATGTGGACAGTACAGAGGACAGGGTTGGGACAACAAAACAGACATGTGGACAGTACAGGGGACAGGGTAGGGACAACAAAACATGTGGACAGTACAGGGGACAGGGTTGGGACAACAAAACAGACATGTGGACAGTACAGGGGACAGGGTTGGGACAACAAAACATGTGGACAGTACAGGGGACAGGGTTGGGACAACAAAACATGTGGACAGTACAGGGGACAGGGTTGGGACAACAAAACAGACATGTGGACAGTACAGGGGACAGGGTAGGGACAACAAAACAAGTGGACAGTACAGAGGACAGGGTAGGGACAACAAAACATGTGGACAGTACAGGGGACAGGGTAGGGACAACAAAACATGTGGACAGTACAGGGGACAGGGTTGGGACAACAAAACATGTGGACAGTACAGGGGGACAGGGTTGGGACAACAAAACAAGTGGACAGTACAGGGGACAGGGTTGGGACAACAAAACATGTGGACAGTACAGGGGGACAGGGTTGGGACAACAAAACAAGTGGACAGTACAGGGGACAGGGTTGGGACAACAAAACAAGTGGACAGTACAGGGGACAGGGTTGGGACAACAAAACATGTGGACAGTACAGGGGACAGGGTTGGGACAACAAAACATGTGGACAGTACAGAGGACAGGGTTGGGACAACAAAACATGTGGACAGTACAGGGGACAGGGTAGGGACAACAAAACATGTGGACAGTACAGGGGACAGGGTTGGGACAACAAAACATGTGGACAGTACAGGGGACAGGGTTGGGACAACAAAACACACATGTGGACAGTACAGAGGACAGGGTTGGGACAACAAAACATGTGGACAGTACAGGGGACAGGGTTGGGACAACAAAACATGTGGACAGTACAGAGGACAGGGTTGGGACAACAAAACATGTGGACAGTACAGGGGACAGGGTAGGGACAACAAAAACATGTGGACAGTACAGGGGACAGGGTAGGGACAACAAAACATGTGGACAGTACAGGGGACAGGGTTGGGACAACAAAACATGTGGACAGTACAGAGGACAGGGTAGGGACAACAAAACATGTGGACAGTACAGGGGACAGGGTAGGGAACAACAAAACAAGTGGACAGTACAGAGGACAGGGTAGGGACAACAAAACATGTGGACAGTACAGGGGACAGGGTAGGGACAACAAAACAAGTGGACAGTACAGGGGACAGGGTAGGGACAACAAAACAAGTGGACAGTACAGAGGACAGGGTTGGGACAACAAAACATGTGGACAGTACAGGGGACAGGGTAGGGACAACAAAACAAGTGGACAGTACAGAGGACAGGGTTGGGACAACAAAACATGTGGACAGTACAGGGGACAGGGTTGGGACAACAAAACATGTGGACAGTACAGAGGACAGGGTTGGGACAACAAAACATGTGGACAGTACAGGGGACAGGGTTGGGACAACAAAACACACATGTGGACAGTACAGGGGACAGGGTTGGGACAACAAAACATGTGGACAGTACAGGGGACAGGGTTGGGACAACAAAACATGTGGACAGTACAGAGGACAGGGTTGGGACAACAAAACACACATGTGGACAGTACAGGGGACAGGGTTGGGACAACAAAACATGTGGACAGTACAGGGGACAGGGTTGGGACAACAAAACAGACATGTGGACAGTACAGGGGACAGGGTTGGGACAACAAAACATGTGGACAGTACAGAGGACAGGGTTGGGACAACAAAACAGACATGTGGACAGTACAGAGGACAGGGTTGGGACAACAAAACACACATGTGGACAGTACAGAGGACAGGGTTGGGACAACAAAACATGTGGACAGTACAGGGGACAGGGTTGGGACAACAAAACATGTGGACAGTACAGAGGACAGGGTTGGGACAACAAAACATGTGGACAGTACAGAGGACAGGGTTGGGACAACAAAACATGTGGACAGTACAGGGGACAGGGTTGGGACAACAAAACACACATGTGGACAGTACAGAGGACAGGGTTGGGACAACAAAACATGTGGACAGTACAGGGGACAGGGTTGGGACAACAAAACAGACATGTGGACAGTACAGGGGACAGGGTTGGGACAACAAAACAGACATGTGGACAGTACAGGGGACAACAAAACAAACATGTGGACAGTACAGGGGACAACAAAACAAACATGTGGACAGTACAGGGGACAACAAAACAAACATGTGGACAGTACAGAGGACAACAAAACAAACATGTGGACAGTACAGGGGACAACAAAACAAACATGTGGACAGTACAGAGGACAACAAAACAAACATGTGGACAGTACAGGGGACAACAAAACAAACATGTGGACAGTACGAGGACAACAAAACAAACATGTGGACAGTACAGAGGACAACAAAACAAACATGTGGACAGTACAGGGGACAACAAAACAAACATGTGGACAGTACAGAGGACAACAAAACATGTGGACAGTACAGGGGACAGGGTTGGGACAACAAAACAAACATATTGACATTTACATCTACTGTAGTGTGACTGTCATTTACCATCTACTGTAGTGTGACTGTCATTTACCATCTACTGTAGTGTGACTGTCATTTACCATCTACTGTAGTGTGACATCTACTGTAGTGTGACCGTCATTTATCATCTACTGTAGTGTGACCATCATTTACCATCTACTGTAGTGTGACCATCATTTACCATCTACTGTAGTGTGACATCTACTGTAGTGTGACCATCATTTATCATCTACTGTAGTGTGACCATCATTTATCATCTACTGTAGTGTGACATCTACTGTAGTGTGACCATCATTTATCATCTACTGTAGTGTGACTGTCATTTATCATCTACTGTAGTGTGACCATCATTTGTCATCTACTGTAGTGTGACTGTCATTTATCATCTACTGTAGTGTGACCATCATTTATCATCTACTGTAGTGTGACTGTCATTTATCATCTACTGTAGTGTGACTGTCATTTATCATCTACTGTAGTGTGACCATCATTTGTCATCTACTGTAGTGTGACTGTCATTTATCATCTACTGTAGTGTGACCATCATTTATCATCTACTGTAGTGTGACTGTCATTTATCATCTACTGTAGTGTGACCATCATTTGTCATCTACTGTAGTGTGACTGTCATTTATCATCTACTGTAGTGTGACCATCATTTATCATCTACTGTAGTGTGACTGTCATTTATCATCTACTGTAGTGTGACCATCATTTGTCATCTACTGTAGTGTGACCATCATTTACCATCTACTGTAGTGTGACATCTACTGTAGTGTGACCATCATTTACCATCTACTGTAGTGTGACATCTACTGTAGTGTGACCATCATTTACCATCTACTGTAGTGTGACTGTCATTTATCATCTACTGTAGTGTGACATCTACTGTAGTGTGACCATCATTTACCATCTACTGTAGTGTGACTGTCATTTACCATCTACTGTAGTGTGACATCTACTGTAGTGTGACATCTACTGTAGTGTGACATCTACTGTAGTGTGACCATCATTTATCATCTACTGTAGTGTGACATCTATTGTAGTGTGACCATCATTTATCATCTACTGTAGTGTGACATCTACTGTAGTGTGACCATCATTTATCATCTACTGTAGTGTGACCATCATTTATCATGTACTGTAGTGTGACATCTACTGTAGTGTGACATCTACTGTAGTCTGACCATCATTTACCATCTACTGTAGTGTGACATCTACTGTAGTGTGACCGTCATTTATCATCTACTGTAGTGTGACTGTCATTTATCATCTACTGTAGTGTGACCGTCATTTATCATCTACTGTAGCGTGACCATCATTTATCATCTACTGTAGTGTGACATCTACTGTAGTGTGACCATCATTTATCATCTACTGTAGCGTGACCATCATTTATCATCTACTGTAGTGTGACATCTACTGTAGTGTGACCATCATTTACCATCTACTGTAGTGTGACATCTACTGTAGTGTAACCATCATTTACCATCTACTGTAGTGTGACATCTACTGTAGTGTGACTGTCATTTACTATCTACTGTAGTGTGACATCTACTGTAGTGTGACTGTCATCATCTACTGTAGCGTGACTGTCTTTTATCATCTACTGTAGTGTGACATGTACTGTAGTGTGACTGTCATTTATCATCTAGGTTTCTAGGGCACCCTCTTCCTCCCTGGTCACTGTTTCAGCGATGGCAAACAATCCATCACAAGACAAGACAATGACCTTGTAACACATGAAGTCAGAACAACACAGATAAGCACCTTTTTAAATTAATGTCCTTGCATAGGGTTGTAGTCAGAGACATACCAGGCCAGCAGGCAACTTCCAACAAACCAGTGTACCATGTAATGTAACACAAATGTCTACATGGTCATCTACATCAGACATGTATGGAGCTGGCCCATGAGGTCCCTTCAGAACAGAGCAGCCCCCAGCCCCCAGTCCCCAGCCCCCAGCCCCCAGTCTCAACAGGACAGCCAGCAGGAACTGGGGGTAAAAACGGCCACAATCATCGCCACATGTGGACTGACCATGAAGACAGTGAACAACAGAAGACAACTGTTACAACATTACTATTTATCACCACATGTGGACTGACCATGTAGACAGTGAACGACAGAAGACAACTGTTACAACATTACTATTTATCACCACATGTGGACTGACCATGAAGACAGTGAACGACAGAAGACAGCTGTTACAACATTACTATTTATCGCCACATGTGGACTGACCATGTAGACAGTGAATGACAGAAGACAACTGTTACAACATTACTATCTGATTGTAGTTATATTTAGTGTATTGTGATATCTTGTATTGTACAGCATTGTAAAACAAAATGTCTTGTATTTTATCGTATTGTATCGGCTAGTAGTGTGCTGTGTGTTGACAAAAGAAAGACAGGGTCGGACCATAACAAAACAATACAAACAAACAAACAAACAAACAAACAAACAAACAAAAACTACAGCACTGATTCACTGCAATCTCCACTCACCTGCTGCGTTCAGCACCTGCAGGTCAATAAGGTCACTGGGCAGACACAGGATGCCGTGCACGCCCTGCACGTTCTGCAGCAGCTCCCCACGTGGCACCGCCTCCTCGCTGTCCCATTGGCTGATGTTGCACGTGGGCAGCAGAACGTCCAATCCGCGCTGAGGTATACGGCGCGTGATGTACACCAAGGGCCTCATGCTGGCGTACAAGGACCGACTACGAGGTCGTCCCACAAAGTTGTCCAGGTTCCGAATGATATTCACGCTGCTTCTGCGACCCTTGCTGACGTCACGGTGACCGTTGGTCTCGTCCTGGCTGAAGAAGGCAGAATCCTCCATAGCGGTTGTGGTTTTGGTAAACAAGTAAAATTTGTCTAGGGCTGAGATCTTTCTTCTTTCCAGCTGCAATGAGAGGCCAAGGATGTGCCCTTCAAGCTCCACCTCTTTCCAAGTAAATGTGTATTTTGAGCTGCTGTCTGCTTTCACTACAGCTGGACCTGTACAGGATGGTTCCTTCAGTGAGGCCTGGACAGAAACGTGTGTGTACTAAAGAAAGGAATGTTCAAGAAATCCGTATCGCCTAAGTGTTGGTCTCCCGGTTGTCGGGTGTTAGTTTTCAGTCCCGGATCCAGTTTCAGAGCTCTACAGGTTCTCGTGGTGTAGCAAACTTGGCCGTTTGATGGAGCAGACGACTGGCAACTCGTGTTAAATACAGTTAGGCCTATCTGACGCTCCAGGGTGCAACGTGACGTCAAAGAGAGCAGCCGTCGTGCTGTGATAGAACGGGGAATGGTGTCTGTCGACCGTGCGATCTGAAAGAAAGAACACAAGGGACATCAGTGATGGATATCGCTCCACGTGACTGAGGCGTACTGTTTGTACTCCCACACACACACACATGTACGCCCACCATTCTGCTCACACACACATACATGTACGCCCACCATTTGCTCACACACACACACATGTACGCCCACCATTCTGCTCACACACACACACATGTACGCCCACCATTCTGCTCACAGACACACATGTACGCCCACCATTCTGCTCACACACACACACATGTACGCCCACCATTCTGCTCACACACACACACACATGTACGCCCACCATTCTGCTCACACACACACACAGAGAGAGAGAGAGAGAGAGAGAGAGAGAGAGAGAGAGAGAGAGAGAGTAAAACACATATCCTTAAAAATATGTGAGAAAGCGAAATAAACACATCCTACTTCAGTAAAAATTACATACAACCACACCTCTTTTTTCCAATCACAGCCAGGTCAATAAGTGGGTACATTACTGTCGGTGTCAAGTACTGACCAAACCACACAGAATCACCATCTACAGCAATCGTCTAAGGCATTACTAACTCAAAGCCAAAGCTACACATAAACTGAACATCTCTCTCTCTCTCTCTCTCTCTCTCTCTCTCTCTCTCTCTCTCTCTCTCTCTCTCTCCGAGCGCGTGTGTGTGTGCGCGCATGCATGTGCACACATGCGTCCGTGCACAAGCAACATAGTCATTTGATACGTATATACGTCTGAAAGCGTGTCTGTTTAAAAAATAACAACAACACCACATGCGGTCGAGCGCAAGGCTATAACAATAATAACGCTGAATCATTGTTGAACAGCGCTAACTAGCTTGGTCTCACTGCTCGTCACACGTTTTACACGACACAGAGTGTAACACATATTGAAACACTAATGTATGACCATCACATCACATCACACACAACACACAGTGTAACACATATTGAAACACTAATGTATGACAAATCACATCACATCACACACAACATACAGTGTAACACATATTGAAACACTAATGTATGACACATCACATCACATCACATCACACACAACACACAGTGTAACACATATTGAAACACTAATGTATGACACATCACATCACATCACATCACACACGACACACAGTGTAACACATATTGAAACACTAATGTATGACAAATCACATCACATCACACACGACACACAGTGTAACACATATTGAAACACTAATGTATGACAAATCACATCACATCACATACAACACAACACACAGTGTAACATATTGAAACACTAATGTATGACACATCACATCACATCACATCACACACAACACACAGTGTAACACATATTGAAACACTAATGTATGACACATCACATCACATCACATACAACACAACACACAGTGTAACATATTGAAACACTAATGTATGACACATCACATCACATCACATCACACACAACACACAGTGTAACACATATTGAAACACTAATGTATGACACATCACATCACATCACATACAACACAACACACAGTGTAACATATTGAAACACTAATGTATGACACATCACATCACATCACATCACACACAACACACAGTGTAACACATATTGAAACACTAATGTATGACACATCACATCACATCACACACAACACACAGTGTAACACATATTGAAACACTAATGTATGACAAATCACATCACATCACACACGACACACAGTGTAACACATATTGAAACACTAATGTATGACACATCACATCACATCACATCACATACAACACACAGTGTAACACATATTGAAACACTAATGTATGACACATCACATCACATCACATCACATCACACACGACACAGAGTGTAACACATATTGAAACACTAATGTATGACACATCACATCACATCACATCACACACAACATACAGTGTAACACATATTGAAACACTAATGTATGACACATCACATCACATCACATCACACACAACACACAGTGTAACACATACTGAAACACTATCACACATCACATCATACACAACACACAGTGTAACACATACAGAAACACTATCACATCACACATCACATCACACACAACACACAGTGTAACACATACTGAAACACTATCACACATCACATCACACACAACACACATGTAACGCATACAGCAACACTAATATATCACACATCACATCACACACGACACATAGTGTAACACATACAGCAACACTAATACATCACATCACACACGACACACAGTGTAACACATACAGCAACACTAATGTACCACACACGTACACATCACACACAGCACACACGCACACATGAATATAATATTAACGATGTCAAGCCACACACACACATATACCTATGGTCATAAACAGACATACATGACTGATTACATCATGCCACATAACCCACACAGCTGTTGATTACATGATGCCACAGAACCCACACAGCTGTTGATTACATAATGCCACATAACCCACACAGCTGTTGATATTTCTACACATGACTGATTACATCATGCCACATAACCCACATAGCTGTTGATATTTCTACACATGACTGATTACATCATGCCACATAACCCACACAGCTGTTGATTACATGATGCCACAGAACCCACACAGCTGTTGATTACATAATGCCACATAACCCACACAGCTGTTGATATTTCTACACATGACTGATTACATCATGCCACATAACCCACATAGCTGTTGATATTTCTACACATGACTGATTACATCATGCCACATAACCCACACAGCTGTTGATTACATGATGCCACAGAACCCACACAGCTGTTGATTACATAATGCCACATAACCCACACAGCTGTTGATATTTCTACACATGACTGATTACATCATGCCACATAACCCACATAGCTGTTGATATTTCTACACATGACTGATTACATCATGCCACATAACCCACACAGCTGTTGATTACATGATGCCACAGAACCCACACAGCTGTTGATTACATAATGCCACATAACCCACACAGCTGTTGATATTTCTACACATGACTGATTACATCATGCCACATAACCCACATAGCTGTTCATGAATATATCGACACATAACTGATTACATGATGCCACATAACCCACACAGCTGTTGATATTTCTACACATGACTGATTACATGATGCCACATAACCCACACAGCTGTTCATGAATATTTCTACAGCATAGTGCAGCTACAGGCTACATACCTGTACGACTATCTCGTGTCATTTGTGCTTTAAATAAAACCCACCGAATTCTTTTGCCATGGCAGGCTTGCACAGTAACACAGATAATCTGATATTTAAAAGACGAAGACAACGTCACGGCGAAGTGAACAAGTGTAAATAAGTCCACAATGACAAGTTCCACAGCACGTAAGCCAAATCAGAGACATGGCCACAGAGACAGGCAACTCACTCAGTGGCACACAGTACCAGTGCAACGGACCAGAGAAAAAGTGTTACTCTTTCTCCCAATGGACTGTACATGTACAGTACGAACCCACAACATTGTGTAGGTCCCAGACATCAACACGATCGTGTCCTATAACCGCTGCTGTCCATCGAGTGACAGTGTGATCGCCAGCGAAAATGTGAGTAGCCGTTCACTCCCTTCACGTCTCTGACCAAGCCAATTGTGTACAGTATATAGAAGGTGAAGTGGTGCAATGACCCAAAGTCCTTCAAATGTGCTTTACCCTGAGTTGATGCCTGCTGTTACTGTTATGTAATGAAACATCGGTGTTACTGTTATGTAATGAAAACATCGGTGTTACTGTTATGTAATGAAACATCGGTGTTACTGTTATGTTATATAATGAAACATCGGTGTTACTGTTATATAATGAAACATCGGTGTTACTGTTATATAATGAAACATCGGTGTTACTGTTATGTTATATAATGAAACATCGGTGTTACTGTTATGTTATATAATGAAACATCGGTGTTACTGTTATGTAATGAAACATCGGTGTTACTGTTATATAATGAAACATCGGTGTTACTGTTAGGTAGAAAGAAACTCTCGGGAGAGCTAGACAACAGAAGGTCTTCAGAGAAGTAACCCCCTTTAGACAAGTGTTTTCGGCCCTGAATTCCTTACACTCTCGGGGGGCCGGGCCACATCCAGGTCATGACTCCTGGATGCCCTTCTGCTGTTGTCTATTTTTTTTTTTTTTTTTTTTTTTCCACGCCGGGGATCGAACCTGGGCGATTCTGCGCTTCAGAACTGCGGTACGCGGTTTTACCAATGTGCTAACGGGGCACACATCATCTGTAGGGAATTTAATCCTTATGAAGTTCACTTTTTTCGTTCCTCCTTGCCCAGATCCAGCTTGAGCTCCTTTCTGCTGCCTCTGCCATCGCTTTAAGGGCTCTAGTCCTCTTCTTCCCAGAAATGGCGAGTTGTTTCATGAGATCATAAGCGGAGGTGCCCACAAACCCTCTTGCCCCGACCTCTATGGCGAAGATTTTGACCCGCAGACCTGCTTTCTTCAGGGTGCTGGCAAGACCGGCGTATTTTTCGGTCTTGTAGATATGTGCTTCTTCCATTCTGCTTTCGTATGGCACAGTGAGTTCTATCAGAATCACTTGTTTCGAGGAGTCAGAGTGGAGAGCGATGTCTGGTCTCATGCCTGTCTTGCTGATGACATCTGGGTAATTTCTCCACTCTGGGAGGTCTGCTGTACACTCCCAGTCGACTGCTCCATCCAGAAGACCCTTTGGCAATGTGCTGGTTGTCATAGCACTTTCGGGCCAGACCTGTTTCCCTCCTGCTTTGTAGAACGTTGTCATAGCAATTGGTGCGTTTGGGGTCATGGTTTTTTCGCTAACCACATCTGTGATCACTTTCAGAACTTGGTTGTGCCTCCATGTATACCTTCCTTGGGCTAGCGCTACTTTGCAAGAGCTTAGGACATGTTCCACTGTTTGTTTCTTCTGACAGAGCGGACATGCTGGGTCGTCTGCTTTCCCCCATTTCACTAAGTTTGCATTCGAGGGGAGCAGGTCATATACAGATCTGAGGAGGAAGCTTATCCTTAGAGGAGCCATGTGCCACATATCGTTCCAGATGAGACTTCTTTGGAGTGCACTGTCCCATGTTGTCCATTGCCCCTGTTGACCTTGCTGGACTGCCTTCTGCACTCTTTTGACATCTTCTTCTTCCTTCAACTCCTGTATGATCATGTCTCTTTTTTCCTTCCCTTTGGCTTTGGACCACCACTGCATTTTTGTTGCTCCCAGTCCCTGTCTGTTGGTTTGCGTGTGTCCAATTATTTCTTTGATGCTGAGGTTTCTCTTGGCATTGTTTACAGCCTCTTGGACTTTCCACTTTCTGCCAGTTCTCAGCTTTGGATGAACTGATCTCACGATATTGTCTTCCGATTCCTCCAGCATGCTCAACAGTCTTGCTTTTCCAACTTTGTATTCCTCCACTATGGATTTAGAGGTAGCTTCAGCATTGCTTGACGACAGTAGAATGCAACATCAGTGAGACCAGGTGGGACACCGAGCCATTTTCTTGTGTATTTGTTGATTTTGGCTTCCATTGCTTCGACTGTGCTGGTGCAAATGTCATAGATTAGCAGTGGCCACAGCAGCTTTGGTATCAGCATGAACTGTAGACACCAGACTTTGTATTTGCCTGGCAGTCCGCAGTTATCTATTTTCTTCAGGCCTTCTTCTGCTGTTTGCTTGGTTTCACATCCCCTTTGTGTGTCTTTCAGGGAGTCATCATACCATCTTCCGAGACTTTTTACTGGCTCTTCTGTGACAGTGGGGATGGCTTGGTTGGCTACCATGAATTTGACTGAATCTGCCACTTTTCCTTTTCGCAGTGAGAGACTTCGGGATTTCTTAGGTTTGAACCTCATTCTTGAAGAGGCCACCAGCTCATCCAGCTGCTTTAAGATTTGGTGTGTCTCTTCCTCATCCGTGGACAAGACTGTTGTGTCATCCATGAAAGCTTTCAGAGGAGGCATCTGGTATCCATCTCCCAGATTCACTGGACCTGAACTCTTCATTGCAGCTTTCAAGATGACTTCCATTGCCAACACGAACAGTATGGGAGAGATTGCACAGCCCATTGCAATGCCCACCTCTAGGTCTATCCAGTCCGTGGTGTATTCTTTGGTAGAGAACCGCATTGAGAACCCTTGGAAATACTTCCTCAGCATTGTTCGGATGTTTTCTGGGATGTGATACATTTCAAGAGCCAGCTGGATCATATCGTGTGGAACTGATCCATATGCATTCGCCAGATCAAGCCAAACTACGTCAATGTCTCTCTTCTCTGTTCTTGCTTTTTGGATGGCATCCCAAATCAACGAGGCATGTTCCAAGCATCCAGGCATTCCTGGTATGCCTCCCTTTTGGACTGACATATCCAGATACTTGTTTTCAGTCAGGTATTTTGTCAATCTTGCTGCCATAACAGAGAAGAAGATTTTCCCCTCGACGTTCAGAAGTGATATTGGCCTGAACTGATTGATGCTGCTGGAGTTCTGCTCCTTCGGAATGTACACTCCTTCAGCTCTCATCCATTGGTCGCTGATCTTCTGGTTCCTCCATGCTGATCGAATCATCTTGTGGAGCCACTCGAGCACTTTTGGGCATTTCTTGTAGAGCAGGTATGGTATTCCGTTTGGTCCAGGTGCTGACTTGGCTCTGGCTTTCTTTACTACGTTCTTCACTTCATCCAGTGTTGGTGGTTTGTTATTGAATTTTCCTTCTGGCGCTGCAGGCCAAACCAGATTCTGGATGTCAAGTGGTGCCTCGCGCTGAGAATCGGAATATGTTTCCCTGAGATGCTGCTCTAGGGTTTCCTTGCCCACTGTGAGAGTCCCTGATTTGGGTTGTTCAAACAGCTTTCTTGAAAAGTCAAGGGATCTTTGAAGAAACGATCTTGAGTCTTCTTCTTTTTGCTCTTTCTTCGCCTTGCTGATTCCACTTTGCTGAGAGCATTGTGTTTGGCCTTCAGATCTTTCCAGAGTTCCAGGAGCCCTTGCTTCTCGAATTCTGAGGCAGTTTTCATTCGCTTTTTAAGCTTCCTTTTCTCCCTCCGGATGCTCTCCATCTGTTGCTGTCTTCTGGATTTCTGGGGAGGCGTTTTTGTCTTTGGCTGCTTCACTCCATAGTGTCCCTGCAGATAGAGTATATGATGTCTCCGTATGTGTCAAGTTTGTGTTCCAGCGTACTGTTCCCTATTAGCGCATTCAGCTTAAGGACAAGTTCCTCATCTAATTTCTCCCATTGTTCTTTTGCACCGGCAGGCGGCAAATTGAGTTTTCCACGTTTGGCGTTAAGAGCTTGTGCAAAATCCGCATCAGAACCGTCAGCGTGGATGTCCTTGGCACTATGGTTTAATTCCTGGCCTTGGTCATCCAACGTCTCACCTGCTATCGCAGTGCGCTGCTGTTGGTTCGTATGTGTCTTCAAACAGCCCATTTTTGTCCTGTGGATCTTCATGCCGCGTTTGGTGGTGAATCTCCTTCCACACGCACACGGAAATTCCAACTGGTCATTAATCATGGTCCGTTGTGCGTTTCCAGTCGTGATGGATCAGTGCCGATGGATTCATCATTCTCTCCCCCTTTCGGTGAATCCTGGGAGCATCTTTCATTTGAAAAACTCGTGGCATGTTATCAAAGGCAAGGTGGGAAGCCAACCCACAAAGCCCGCAGATCTAGTCTTTCCCAGTGTCCTTCGGTCTTTCCCGAATGTCCTCCGAACTATTCCCGGAAGTCAATGGACTGACCATGTGCAGGTAGAAAGAAACTCTAGGGAGAGCTAGACAACAGAAGGTCTTCAGAGAAGTAACCCCCTTTAGACAAGTGTTTCGGCCCTGAATTCCTTACACTCTCGGGGGGCCGGGCCACATCCAGGTCATGACTCCTGGATGCCCTTCTGCTGTTGTCTATTTTTTTTTATTTATTTTTTTTTTTATGTTATATAATGAAACATCGGTGTTACTGTTATGTAATGAAACATCGGTGTTACTGTTATGTTATGTAATGAAACATCGGTGTTACTGTTATGTAATGAAACATCGGTGTTACTGTTATATAATGAAACATCGGTGTTACTGTTATATAATGAAACATCGGTGTTACTATTATATAATGAAACATCGGTGTTACTGTTATATAATGAAACATCGGTGTTACTGTTATATAATGAAACATCGGTGTTACCGTTATATAATGAAACATCGGTGTTACTGTTATATAACGAAACATCGGTGTTATTGTTATATAATGAAACATCGGTGTTACCGTTATATAATGAAACATCGGTGTTACTGTTATGTTATATAATGAAACATCGGTGTTACTGTTATATAATGAAACATCGGTGTTACTGTTATATAATGAAACATCGGTGTTACTGTTATATAATGAAACATCGGTGTTACTGTTATATAATGAAACATCGGTGTTACTATTATATAATGAAACATCGGTGTTACTGTTATGTAATGAAACATCGGTGTTACCGTTATGTTATATAATGAAACATCGGTGTTACTGTTTATGTTATATAATGAAACATCGGTGTTACTGTTATGTAATGAAACATCGGTGTTACTGTTATGTTATATAATGAAACATCGGTGTTACTGTTATGTTATATAATGAAATATCGGTGTTACTGTTATGTAATGAAACATCGGTGTTACTGTTATGTTATATAATGAAACATCGGTGTTACTGTTATATAATGAAACATCGGTGTTACTGTTATGCAATGAAACATCGGTGTTACTGTTATATAATGAAACATCGGTGTTACTGTTATATAATGAAACATCGGTGTTACTGTTATGTAATGAAACATCGGTGTTACTGTTATGTAATGAAACATCGGTGTTACTGTTATGTTATATAATGAAAACATCGGTGTTACTGTTATGTTATATAATGAAACATCGGTGTTACTGTTATGTAAATAAAACATCGGTGTTACTGTTATATAATGAAACATCGGTGTTACTGTTATGTAATGAAACATTAGGTAACTTGCCTTCAGTCGCTGTAGTTACACACGATGTATGACGATCATACCACTTAGCTACTCTATGCCTACTCATTTCACGAGCCCTGATACAAATCGACTCTGTGTGTGTGTGTGTGTGTGTGTGTGTGTGTGTGTGTGTGTGTGTGTGTGTGTGTGTGTGTGTGTGTGTGTGTGTGTGTGTGTGAGTGTGTATGTGAGTGTGAGTGTGTCTGTGTGTGTGTCTGTGTGTCCTTGACGGGGTTGGCGGAGGCAGCAGGGAAGAAGAGGCAGGATCATTATTCATGCCTGAAGTAGTAGTGTATCCACCATAGTGGATGAAGGAGATGATTTTAAGTCAAGTCTACTTTACCGTCAAGTCTGTGTGAAGGTCCATGTGTGTGTACATTGGTAAGTAAGGGCTATTTTTGGTACTGTCGGCCAGAAGAATTATCGAGCCATGTGGACTGACGTCACTAGGTAGACGATGTGTCGGTCAAAGTAGCACGTACAGCACGCACAGCACGCAGGCTGGACTAACACACACGTGCAGCACAGCACGCAGGCTGGACTAACACACACGTGCAGCACAGCACGCAGACTGGACTAACAGACACGTGCAGCACAGCACGCAGACTGGACTAACAGACACGTGCAGCACGGCACGCAGACTGGACTAACACACACGTGCAGCACAGCACGCAGGCTGGACTAACACACACGTGCAGCACAGCACAGAGGCTGGACTAACACACACGCGCATTCACGGGACAAAATATTACCAGAAAATAAGGGCGCCTTCTTGGTTTACTTGTCTGTTTGAAAACTCAAGTCTGTTTACATTTGTTTGTGTCTATTGAAAGGTCTTCTTTGTTTATTTGTCCGTTTGCAAGCGCAAGACTGTGTAC
The DNA here is from genome assembly GCA_030674185.1 of Monoplex corrugatus. Classification (NCBI taxonomy): domain Eukaryota; kingdom Metazoa; phylum Mollusca; class Gastropoda; order Littorinimorpha; family Ranellidae; genus Monoplex; species Monoplex corrugatus. The sequence continues at coordinate 85,666,034 of JAPXFY010000015.1, forward strand.
ATCTGTTTGTTGATAGGTTTGTTTATAGTATGTTCATTGGCTTGTCTGCTGTAGTTGGACATCAAACAGTCTTTAAGACGTGTGTACGTCTCTATTGTAATAATAATAATAATTAATACCAATAAAACAGAAGTAAATACAAAAAGAAATTCAACCGTACATCTCCTTTTGGGTTCTAGTTTACTTTCTGTGTGCAGTCATGCACAAAAGTATCCACGACGGCGCCCAACAATAGCCCACAGTTCTCAACAAAAACAGCCTTCAATTTCCGACTGTTAGCAGTTGAAACAAGACTCCTCCTTCCCCCAAACCTCCCCTTTGCTTTCACGCCGCACGCTAGTCTAGGTCTAGGTCAGGGCGAACCTAGGAAACATCTGATCAGTGGCTTCAAGTAGAAATCTGTGTGGACAGTCTGATACTAAAAGCCATGCCCACCATGACACAGAAAGCGCGCGCTGAGAACAAAGTGATACCACACGTCTCCCCTCACCCCCATCCCCCACCTGTCTCTGTGACCTCACCATTCACTTACTGCAGCTATCACAAGGACATGACTTTCAGGCTGCAGGACACGTCTGACAGGCATAAGACGTCTTCCACTACAACATCCACTACAAAGGCTGCAGGACACGTCTCACAGACATAAGACGTCTTCCACTACAACATCCACTACAACAGGCTGCAGGACACGTCTCACAGACATAAGACGTCTTCCACTACAACAGGCTGCAGGACACGTCACAGACATAAGACCCACTACAAGCAACACCACACACAGGACAGATCAATATAAGCTCCTCATAACTGAACTGATCACCCAGTTTCAACCTGTTCACACTACACAGATGATTGCCGTCAAGTACACAGAGCGCTGTAACAACAAACATCATGCGACGGGAAAACGATCAACAATGCATACCACAGGACAACCCATGACCAGACAACGACCTTAACATTCAACATGGGGCAAATTATATACTGCTCTCTCTCTCTCTCTCTCTCTCTCTCTCTCTCTCTCTCTCTCTCTCTCTCTCTCTCTCTCATTCCGAATAATGTTTTTCTCTTTTTTGGGGTGCGTCCTAATCACGTTGTTTGGGCCACATGGTGCAGGCGTTATGTTCCTGCACAGTGTACAGCCTCTTTGTGGCCATGTGTGCTGGGTGTGTTCATGTTCCCATACACATCTAACACAAACACAGCTGACAGCATCTGTAGTATGCGTCTTTGATGATCTAAGTGCGTTTACATGTGACGGTGGTTCACGTACCCGCAGATAGGCATAATCTGTAGGCTGACCACGAGATGGGCAAGATCTACACACTGACCAGGTAAATGGCAAGATCTACACACTGACCAGGTAATGGGCAAGATCTACACACTGACCAGGTAAATGGCAAGATCTATACACTGACCAGGTAAATGGCAAGATCTACACACTGACCAGGTAAATGGCAAGATCTACACACTGACCAGGTAAATGGCAAGATCTACACACTGACCAGGTAATCGGCAAGATCTACACACTGACCAGGTAATCGCAAAGAATCTACACACTGACCAGGTAATCGGCAAGATCTATACACTGACCAGGTAAATGGCAAGATCTACACACTGACCAGGTAAATGGCAAGATCATACACACATGACCAGGTAAATGGCAAGATCTACACACTGACCAGGTAATCGGCAAGATCTACACACTGACCAGGTAATCGGCAAGACCTACACACTGACCAGGTAATCGGCAAGATCTACACACTGACCAGGTAAATGGCAAGATCTACACACTGACCAGGTAATCGGCAAGATCTATACACTGACTAGGTAAATGGCAAGATCTACACACTGACCAGGTAATCGGCAAGATCTACACACTGACCAGGTAATGGGCAAGATCTATACACTGACCAGGTAATCGGCAAGATCTACACACTGACCAGGTAAATGGCAAGATCTATACACTGACCAGGTAAATGGCAAGATCTACACACTGACCAGGTAAATGGCAAGATCTATACACTGACCAGGTAAATGGCAAGATCTACACACTGACCAGGTAAATGGCAAGATCTACACACTGACCAGGTAATGGGCAAGATCTACACACTGACTAGGTAAATGGCAAGATCTAAACACTTACCAGGTAAATGACAAGATCTACACACTGACCAGTTAAATGGCAAGATCTACACACTGACCAGGTAATGGGCAAGATCTACACACTGACCAGGTAAATGGCAAGATCTACACACTGACCAGGTAAATGGCAAGATCTACACACTGACCAGGTAAATGGCAAGATCTATACACTGACCAGGTAAATGGCAAGATCTACACACTGACCTGGTAAATGGCAAGATCTACACACTGACCAGGTAAATGGCAAGATCTACACACTGACCAGGTAAATGGCAAGATCTATACACTGACCAGGTAAATGGCAAGATCTATACACTGACCAGGTAAATGGCAAGATCTACACACTGACCAGGTAAATGGCAAGATCTATACACTGACCAGGTAAATGGCAAGATCTACACACTGACCAGGTAAAGGGCAAGATCTACACCTGCTACCCACTAGGTAGGAGGTAGCCTGGCCGGGTGGAATCCAGATCTTCCGATTAAAAATGTGAAAACCTGTGTATGCTATCGTGCATGTTGCTACAAACTTGTGACATTGTACGTGTTAAGACAGTAGTGAGGGTGGTGCGCAGGGCCCTGAAACTTCCAAATGCAGCCGTTTCTGTTGTAGCAGAATAAAGCAGCACGCAAGCGTGTGAATGACACAGAATCGTTCCAAAAGCCACTGGCACCAAAATCCGCTGGCAACTATTTGTGCTAGCACTAATGCGCTTAGTGTCACTACAAAAAACACGATCAGGCCCGCCAGTGTAGCATGTGTAACCACATTACAGACAATGTATACACAAGCACTTTACGTCTGAACTGGTAGGCTTCTTCCAGTAGTCCCTTCACTCTATCCACACAGATGGAGGGAGGGATGGAGGAGAGAGAGAGAGAGAGAGAGACAGAGACAGACAGACAGAGACAGACAGATAGATAGACAGACGGACAGACTGACAGACGGACAAACTGACAGACGGACAGGCAGACAGATAGAGAGAGCTGACTTAACGATACGATCACTGGCCTTTACACAATGGTGAACACTTTTCAGATGAGTAAAGAAAGAACAATGCTAAATAATCGTACAACAGAATTATCAATCATCAATTAAGAGCAAGAGATAGAAAGAGACCGTGACAGTCATGTAATGTCGCTCAATATCCAACAGACAACGTGACAGTCATGTAATGTCGCTCAATATCCAACAGACAACGTGACAGTCATGTAATGTCGCTCAATATCCAACAGACAACGTGACAGTCATGTAATGTCGCTCAATATCCAACAGACAACGTGACAGTCATGTAATGTCGCTCAATATCCAACAGACAACGTGACAGTCATGTAATGTCGATCAATATCCAACAGACAACGTGACAGTCATGTAATGTCGCTCAATATCCAACAGACAACGTGACAGTCATGTAATGTCGCTCAATATCCAACAGACAATCTTCTACTCAGTCGTCCAGCCCAACCACTTCAAACTGCACAGCCACTTCACAGACGTTTGACAGCCTGGCACATGTACCGACTTTCAGTGATAAAACACTGGGAACCTGACTGTCACACAGGTACACAATCACACAAGTACCTCACAGGTACACAGTCACACAAGTACCTCACAGGTACACAGTCATACAAATACCTCACATGTACACAGTCACACATGTACCTCACAGGTACACAGTCATACAAATACCTCACATGTACAGTCACACACGTACCTCACATGTACACAATCACACAAGTACCTCACATGTACACAATCACACAAATACCTCACATGTACACAAACACACAAATACCTCACATGTACACAAACACACAAATACCTCACATGTACACAAACACACAAATACCTCACATGTACACAATCACACAAGTACCTCACATGTACACAAACACACAAATACCTCACATGTACACAAACACACAAGTACCTCACATGTACACAATCACACAAGTACCTCACATGTACACAATCACACAAGTACCTCACATGTACACAAAACACAATTACCTCACATGTACACAAACACACAAATACCTCACATGTACACAAACACACAAATACCTCACATGTACACAAACACAAATACCTCACATGTACACAATCACACAAGTACCTCACATGTACACAAACACACAAGTACCTCACATGTACACAACACACAAGTACCTCACATGTACACAAACACACAAATACCTCACATGTGCACAAACACACAAGTACCTCACATGTGCACAAACACACAAGTACCTCACATGTACACAAACACACAAATACCTCACATGTACACAAACACACAAGTACCTCACATGTACACAAACACACAAGTACCTCACATGTACACAAACACACAAGTACCTCACATGTACACAAACACACAAGTACCTCACATGTGCACAACGTGTGAATTTTATCAGCTGGCAAGCCGTGTTACCGTGTCACAGACATTTTCAGACAAACACTGCTTATTACTGCTGTCCTGGGAAGAATGCCACAAATACTCCGAGTTCTACTACATCTCTTTAAGTGTGGAACATCTGCTTTATATAATTATACGCCTTCAGGGACAACACGTTAAGAACAAACAGGCACAATACCAGTCACACAACGTTGCTTTGTGGATCTACAAGTTTTCGAAGACGTACCTATGTCCTATAGTAATAGTTTGAAGAAAATAACGTGCGTAGCAACAGTTGTCCAGAATCTCTCTACACAGTAGAACGTGAAACGGATCTACAGTTACATTCCCTGCACTGCCATAAACCAGCACTGACTACGGCGAGTAGAGTACTAACATGACACTGCTGGCTCTGCATATAGTTACTTGTTCTGTACCGACATCGACTGAACAGCCATGACCGCTTTTCCCAGGAAATGGGCGAGCCAGTGAAAAACACGCCGGCAGGAGATTTCGTGTGTGACGTCAAAAAGGGTCTGTCATCGGCTTGCATCAGACGAGACGAGCTGAGGTCCTTACCCTTCCCAAACACACACACATGCAGCTGACCCCAGCGCTCAGGTTCACACACGTGCTTTGCCCTAGGTACTATACACTCTTTGCTTTGCCTGCTGACTTGCACCACCCCCTTCACCCACCCCCGGCAAGTGGTACAATTCGCTTGGTGTTACGCTTGGCGTAAGCTCACTAAGGGAAACGTTTTACTGGACATGGACAAGACAGAACAGCTGTCCTGCTGTCCCTTGTGGCTTTTCAACACACGCTCTCTCTCTCTCTCTCTCTCTCTCTCTCTTTCTCTCTCTCTCGCACACACACACACACACACACACACACACACACACACACACACACACACACACACCACATACACACACACACACAAACAGAGAACAGAAACGGCAAAGAAACTGAACAAAGAAATGATTGTAAAGAAATACTGTCAAACACGGAAATCATGATACACACACCAACAGAACTGTATGACAAAGAAATGATGTTATGTTTGCAAACAATGTTAAATAACGAAAAGTATTACGAAGAATGTTAAAAAAAAAAAAGAAGAAATAATGTTGAGTTTGTAGTTTATTCAAAAGGGATTCATCGCACTTGAACAATTCCATATGCGTTCCACCCAAATGTGTCAACAATTATCTGGCAGACTCCTTATGCCTGCGTAAAACTATATGCTAGCCAAGTCATGAGATGGGGAGGGTGTGGGAAGAGAGACCTACCAATCACTTAGAGACACAACCAGAATGGTGGATCACTGATGAAGTAGCGAACGTGCCAGTTTTTAGTGTTGTGGGCTAGGACTAAACTCGAAATGAAAAGAGAGAGCTCATGTTAAATAAATCAAGAAATAACATAAATCAGGCGACACAGAAAGGTGGCTTAAAGTTGACCTATCAGCACTTCCCCTGTAAGTTCTTTCTTGGTCCTGCTGGATGCTATAGCACACACACATACACACACACACAAAACACACACACACACACACACACACAAAACACACACACACACACACACATACACACATACACACACACACACACACAACACACACACACACACACACACACACACACACACACACACATCTGGCAGTAAAGTGCCTTGTACCCATCATACTGACTGACGGCACGCCAACAGGCCGCCATTGACTGCATGGATATCCATCACATCACCATGGCACGCACACAGCAACCAGTTCTGGCTGACGGAAGACAACAGAGTGACGGAAGACAACAGAGTGACGGAAGACAACAGAGTGACGGAAGACAACACCGTGACGGAAGACAACACAGTGACGGAAGACAACAGAGTGACGGAAGACAACAGAGTGACGGAATACAACAGAGTGACGGAAGACAACACCGTGACGGAAGACAACACCGTGACGGAAGACAACACCGTGACGGAAGACAACATCGTGACGGAAGACAACAGTGACGATTGTAAACTGACAGAAAGCTTACAGACAGTGAAGATTGTAAACTGACAGAAAGCTTACAGACAGTGACGATTGTAAACTGACAGTAAGCTTACAGACAATGACGATTGTAAACTGACAGAAAGCTTACAGACAGTGACGATTGTAAACTGACAGAAAGCTTACAGACAGTGACGATTGTAAACTGACAGTAAGCTTAGAGACTGTGACGATTGTACACTGACAGAAAGCTTACAGACAGTGACGATTGTAAACTGACAGAAAGCTTACAGACAATGACGATTGTAAACTGACAGTAAGCTTACAGACTGTGACGATTGTACACTGACAGAAAGCTTACAGACAGTGACGATTGTACACTGACAGAAAGCTTAGAGACTGTGACGATTGTACACTGACAGAAACCTTACAGACAGTGACGATTGTAAACTGACAGAAAGCTTACAGACTGTGACGATTGTACACTGACAGTAAGCTTACAGACAATGACGATTGTAAACTGACAGAAAGCTTACAGACAGTGACGATTGTAAACTGACAGAAAGCTTACAGACTGTGACGATTGTAAACTGACAGTAAGCTTACAGACTGTGACGATTGTACACTGACAGAAACCTTACAGACAGTGATTGTACACTGACAGAAAGCTTACAGACAGTGATTGTACACTGACAGAAAGCTTACAGATAGTGATTGTACACTGACAGTAAGCTTACAGACAGTGATTGTACACTGACAGAAAGCTTACAGACAGTGACGATTGTAAACTGACAGAAACCTTACAGACTGTGACGATTGTAAACTGACAGAAACCTTACAGACAGTGATTGTACACTGACAGAAAGCTTACAGACAATGATTGTACACTGACAGAAAGCTTACAGACAGTGATTGTACACTGACAGAAAGCTTACAGACAGTGATTGTACACTGACAGAAAGCTTACAGACAGTGATTGTACACTGACAGAAAGCTTACAGACAATGACGATTGTACACTGACAGAAAGCTTACAGACAGTGACGATTGTAAACTGACAGTAAGCTTACAGACAGTGACGATTGTAAACTGACAGTAAGCTTACAGACAGTGACGATTGTAAACTGACAGAAAGCTTACAGACAGTGACGATTGTAAACTGACAGAAAGCTTACAGACAATGACAATTGTAAACTGACAGAAAGCTTACAGACTGTGACCATTGTAAACTGACAGAAAGCTTACAGACAGTGACGATTGTAAACTGACAGAAAGCTTACAGACAGTGACGATTGTAAACTGACAGAAAGCTTACAGACAATGACGATTGTACACTGACAGAAAGCTTACAGACAATGACGATTGTACACTGACAGAAAGCTTACAGACAATGACGATTGTAAACTGACAGAAACCTTACAGACTGTGACGATTGTAAACTGACAGTAAGCTTACAGACGGTGATTGTAAACTGACAGTAAGCTTACAGACAATGACGATTGTACACTGACAGAAAGCTTACAGACAGTGACGATTGTACACTGACAGAAAGCTTACAGACAGTGACGATTGTACACTGACAGAAAGCTTACAGACAGTGACGATTGTAAACTGACAGAAAGCTTACAGACAGTGACGATCGTAAACTGACAGAAAGCTTACAGACAGTGACGATTGTAAACTGACAGAAAGCTTACAGACAGTGACGATTGTAAACTGACAGTAAGCTTACAGACAGTGACGATTGTAAACTGACAGAAAGCTTACAGACAGTGACGATTGTAAACTGACAGGAAAGCTTACAGACAGTGACGATTGTAAACTGACAGAAAGCTTACAGACAATGACGATTGTAAACTGACAGAAAGCTTACAGACAGTGACGATTGTAAACTGACAGAAAGCTTACAGACAGTGACGATTGTACACTGACAGAAAGCTTACAGACAGTGACGATTGTACACTGACAGAAAGCTTACAGACAGTGACGATTGTAAACTGACAGTAAGCTTACAGACAATGACGATTGTAAACTGACAGAAACCTTACAGACTGCTGCTATTGAAAAAGTGAAACACACAGGATCTATGTTTAGTCCTACCAAGTGTAGTACATGCATGTATCATCTAGTGATCAGCACGCTGTGACTGTTGTCAGTGACTCGTGGAGTTGCACAGCCAGACAGTATCGTTGTGCACAGTCTACTGTAAAGACTGGAAGAAATGACATGAAACAAAACGAACAGTAAACATAAATAGAATAATGATACATAAAGTAATGTCCATAATGAATCTTTTCTTCTATGGGGATTTACGCGTTCAAGTGTGGGAGTGGGCTTTTAAATCGTTATATTCGTTGAGAGAGACTCGAAGACTCAAATGGTTTATTTCACTGGCCTTTACAAAAGGTTGGACACGTAGCAATATTTCATTTAATGAAAAAGAAAGTTATTGTTGTTGTTGAGAGAGAAAGAGAGAGAGAGAGAAAGAGAGAGAGAGAGAGAGAGAGAGATAACGCACGCAGACAGACAGACAGACAGACAGAGACAGAGAGATAGAGAGAGACAGAGAGAGAGAGAGAGAGAGAGAGAGAGAGAGAGAGAGAGATAACGCAGACAGACAGACAGACAGTAAGAGAGCGCATTGGCATATCCACAAACAAGGCTGCGAAGTCGCACACATGCGAGAACTAGTCACTGTCAGGAACGTGAGAAGACCTAAGTTAATCAGCGTCTACTGCCTGCACGTGAAAATGCTATGACCCCGAACTTATCAAGGTGATGAAGGATGCTCTGGTTACATAGCTTGGTGTTATGCTCTGGTTACATAGCTTGGTGTTATTCTTCCTGTTATGTACGCCAGGTACAGGTGCAGATCACAGCGACACAACGATTACTGAAAGCTTTCATCATGCACTGTTGCGTAAGGTTATTACGTCAGGGTAGTCCTCCATACTCTCTGGTGTATTGTAAGCTTCTACATCACTCACACATTGCGTGATTCATTGAGATTAAGCTATAAATAAAACCTTGGCTGTCACGGTCAAAGCTCTTGGGAGGTGGGGAGAGAGAGGGAGAGAGAGGGGGAGAAGGAGAGAGAGAGAGAGAGGGAGAGAGAGAGAGGTGATGAGGTGGGGATGGAGAATGACGATCAAGCCATACACTATGTTCCTAGTACCTTGTCTGTTACGATACGTTTGATGAATCTGTGACTTTCCAATTTGATCAACCGCAAATTACGGTTTTCTGGCTAAAATATCTTTCTAGAACGTGTTCGTGTTACTTATCTCCGTAACTCGTACCAAATATCTTATCTCCCTCCTCCCCCTTCCCCAAATGTAAACTTCAATTTTCATTTCAGAAGTTAACACTGCCACAGGTTTAATGACAAAAACAACAAATAAATCAGTAAATCACATCAGACCATACCAGTTATACCGACATTACACGAGCAGATTTTGGAAGGTACTTACAAACAACCCTAATATGTCAACTAACCCACAGCCACACAACTAGTATAATGAGACTGAAAAGGGCCTAGGGCTGTGTTTGTTCATGTTTCATTATTACATAGCACAGCACTGTTCATTCTTAACACAGCTTACAACGTCTGTCAGTTGTCATGCCTTCTCTGAGACGGTTTGAGTTACTATTCTTTTGTTGGTTTTGGTTCTTTTTGTGTGTGTTTGTTTGGGGTTTTTTGTTTGTTTATTTTTTTCTTAATTTTTCACGGGTTGGTTGATTCTGTTGATAGAACCGTGAAGTCAGCTTATGATATTTCGAGTTCAATCCCAGCCTGCAACTTCAAAACACTGGTCTGTTCGCTGCCCACCTTAATGTTTCCATCAGTGTGGCCATGTTGGTGTATTGTGTCATAGTTACTTCTCCATTCCCCCGTCCCCATTTCATGACTTTGACAGTGTACAGGGGTCTGAGCAAGCTCAAGGAGTCTGCCAGATCATTGCTGACAGATCTCGGTGGAGCACATATGGAATTGTCCAAGTGCAATGAATCCCTCTTGAACAAATTACAAACGTATTTACCCTCTTGAACAAATTACAAACGTATTTATCACCGGCTTTCAATTCCACGTCACACACCGTTCATGGTTACTGTAGGAGTGTGTGCAACTGTGTAGCCTGCCTCTGTCACAACCGTTGCCCTTTCCTGTCCAAAGGTGACACAGGTTTTGACACACTGCACAAGGTGACTTTTCATCATCTTGGTTCAGCCGCACGGGTCTGACATTTTATCTGTGAACTGTGTTTACATTTTTGGCCTATTGTGTTGGCCCCAACACTACAGCTCCTAAACCTTAGTCGACTGTCGTTTGTGCATGAACAATTCTCCTGTTGCTTGTAAGTTTGCCGTATGCATAGACTGCACTGGATTTTCTTCTTGTCTCTCTGAATCAAGTGTATCGTGAACTGACCAACCCAAATAATATATTTTTTAATATATTTTATTTATATAGCGCAAAATCTTGACAAAATCAAATCTAAGCGCTGAGCGTATACATGCATACATACCTACATACATATGAGCTATACATGCATACATACATGCCTACATACTTACATACATAAATCTAAGCTGAGCGTATACATGCATACATACATACATACATAAATCTAAGCGTATACATACATACATACATACATACATACGTACGCACATGCATACATAATAATTACAATATTTATATAGCGCAAATCTCGACAAAATCAAATCCAAGCGCCGAAAAGACACACACGCACACACGCACGCACGCACACACACACACACACACACACACACACACACACACACACACACACACACACACACACACAACACATGCATGGCCACAAATGGGGAGAAAAGAATAAAAGCAATAAAAGCAAGAATAAAACCAATGGAAAACCACAGAGAGCACATCATATCCAATTATATATTAAAACAAAGTGATTCCCCTCCGAGCGGAGACAGGCTGCAGAGGGGGGTTGAGTGAGGTTAGGATTTTATGCAGAGGAGAAAAGGTGAGTTTTGAGAGCGGACTTGAAGGAGACAAAAGTAGGTTGCTGACGGACTGAGAGAGGAAGTTTGTTCCAGGAGAGTGGACCAGAAACAGAGAAGGCTCGTGGACCATAGGTATTGAGCTTAGTGCGTGGAAAGCGAAAAGTCAGAGGATCGGAGGCAGAGCGGAGGGTACGTGAGGGAAGATAGATCTCAAGTAGGCTTGACAGGTAATCGGGGGCTGCGTTATTGAGGCTTTTGTAGCACATGGTGTCTAGTTTGTACTGTATGCGCTTTGATACAGGGAGCCAGTGAAGTTGTGCCAGGAGAGGAGATATGTGGTCAGCTTTTTTCTTTTTGAGTACAAGGCGTACAGCATTGTTTTGAATGCGCTGTAGGATGTGAATGGTGGAGGCAGGAAGACCAGACAGGAGTGAATTGCAATAGTCAATGCGAGACATTATGAAGGAGAGAACGAGTTTTGCAGTTGTTTCCACAGAGAGATACTTCCTGATCAGGCTTATACGATGGAGATGATAGTAGCAAGATCTGGCAGTTTGAGAAACAAAGTTGTTCATGGACAGGGTAGAGTCAATGCAGACACCAAGGTTTTTAGCTGAATCAGAAATTGGGACTGATGTGTTACATAATAGGAGAGAAAGAGGAGGCAGCTGGGAAAGTTTCTGACGGGTGCCAATGAGGATAGCTTCTGTCTTGTCGTCATTAAGCTGAAGTCTATTGTGTGTCATCCAGTTCTTAATGTCCGAGTAACACTCAGTGGTGCGAGTCAACAGGCGTTGTATATTATCAGGTGAGTCACTATCTTGAAGTTGGGTGTCATCAGCATAGAAGTGGTGTTTTATAGAGTGGGAGTTGATGATGGTGGACAGGGGGGAGGTATAAAGAGTGAAAAGAACAGGGCCAAGGACAGATCCTTGTGGAACACCACAGGTCAGGTATGCAGGTTGAGAGTAAGTGCCATTGATGAGAACAGTTTGTTTTCTGTTTGATAAATACGAAGTGAAAAAGGAGAGAGCAATGTCAGAGATGCCAAAAGTATGATGAAGTCTAGAAAGGAGAATACCATGGTCAATGGTATCGAAAGCTGCAGACAGATCAAGGAGTGTGAGGAGAGAGACTTTGCCAGTATCAGTTGCAAGGAGGAGATTGTTGAGAATGTGTAGTAGGGCAGTTTCAGTGCTATGGCACTGGCGGTAGGCTGACTGGAAAGGATTGAGGAGATTGTTGGCAGACAGGTGAGAGTTCAGCTGGTTGAGGACGACTTTTTCAAGGAGTTTTGACAAGAAAGAGAGATTAGAGATAGGCCTGTAATTTTTCAGTTCATTTGGGTCTAAATTGTGTTTCTTGAGGAGAGGGTGAACAATAGCAGACTTGAAAGAATCTGGGACAGTTCCAGTTTGAAAAGAAGTGTTGATGATGTCAGTGATGAATGGGAGGAGAGTAGGGAGACAATCGGAGTAGAGAGAACCTGGAAGAGGATCCAGTTCGCAGGTTTTGAACGACATAGATCTGATTGTGTTGAAAATTTCTTCTTGTGAGACTGGGGTAAAAGTAGTGAGAGGTGTGCCAGAGAAGGAAGGGTCAGGTGGGCATGGTTGATAGGGTGTCCTGTCAAGCCTGTCACGAAGAGTTTGTATTTTGGTGGTGAAATACTTAGAGAATACAGATGGGAGTTCTTCATTTGTATGTTTTGTTGGGAGAGGTAAGTCTTTTCAATCCCACACACCAACCCACAAATATCTTCCTTTTCCGACTGGCTTGCAACAATGGACGCGTCCTGCATTAGAAAAATTGGACTGTCACTTCTTAAACACAGCAAGTGCTATCTCGGTGGAGACGGTTACCTACGCATACGCAAGTTGGGGCTGTGTTGTAAGCCCCGCACTGCGCGATCCTGTCGTGCTGGACGTCTCCACCGTCTCTGGCACAACCTGCCTCCAGCTGAACCAGTCTCCCTTCCACTGCCCCTGCCCTCGACCTTGCTGCTGCAGACCTTGCCTTCTCCTCTGTCATCTTCACCTTCACCTTCTGTCCTGATGGTGCCGCCTTCACTTTCTCTCCCGCTGGTGCCGCCTTCATCTTCTGTCTCGTCGATGCCGCCTTCATCTTCTGTCTCGTCGATGCCGCCTTCATCTTAGTCCTGCTGGTGTCGCCTTCATCTTCTATCCCGCTGGTGCCGCCTTCATCTTCTGTCTCGTCGATGCCGCCTTCATCTTCTGTCCCGCTGGTGCTGCCTTCATCTTCTGTCCCGTCAGTACTGCCTTCATCTTCTGTCCCGCTGGTGCTGCCTTCATCTTCTGTCTCGTCGGTACCGCCTTCATCTCCACTTCTGCCACCGCCATGTGACTGTGATAAGTTGAAATTATGTTTGTTTAATGCTCAGTCAGTGTGCAAAGACGGCAAAGCCGATGTCATTGCTGACTTCATTACAGACGAGCATATTGACATTGTATTTATCTCCGAAACTTGGCTTAACCCCCTTGGTCACGAACCCATACATGCGAATCTCACTCCGAGTGGATATAGGCTTGCTTCTTTCCATCGCCCATCCCGAGGTGGTGGTATCGCCATCCTCTACAACGACTCACTCCATTCCCGCCTATCTTTCTCGCAGTCTCTGCCTTTCTCCCATCCTTCTTTTGAGCACGTTGAAGTATCCTTCCAATCCACCCCTCACCCCATCACCTTCTCCTGTGTCTATCGACCTCCACCTAGCTCTGCCAACAAGCTCACCACATCCATGTTTCTCTCTGACTTTGACCAACTAATTGATTACTACTGCCTCTTACCTGGAAATCTCATCATTCTAGGTGACATCAATGTCCACTACGACAACACTCACCGTTATGACACAAGACATATCATCAACTCTCTGTCCAATCATAATATGACACAACATATTTCTGAACCAACCCATAAAAAAGGTCACATTCTTGACTGGATCATTTCTCGTGATCACCACAATTCAGCTACTGACAACTGCCTAGTTCTTTCTACCCGTCTAACTTCAGCCCTTCCATCTGACCACTCTGCAATTCTCTGTTCTCTTGACATTTCTCCTCCTTCCCGTACCACGCGCACAGTGACTCGACGCAATCTCAAATCTACTGACCTCTCCACATTTTCATCTGATGCCTCCCGCCTCCTTTCTGAAAAGTCACACAACCTTGCCGATGAATTCTATACTACTCTCCACCATCTTCTGGACACTCATGCTCCAGCCACAACTCGTCTTTTACCTGACCGCCCCCCTACCCCCTGGCTCACTCATGAGATTGCCTGTGCAAAACGTGCCCGCCGCAGAGCAGAGCGCCGCTGGCGCAAATCCAAACTCACTGTACATAGGCAACTTTTCCAAGCCTCTAAAACAAAAGTATCCACCCTCATTGCATCTGCAAAAACAAGCTATTTCCAAACCAAAATCCTGAATACCTCTTCTTCAAGAGAACTCTTTACAACCATGAATCATCTCCTTGGCACACGAAAAGATTTACCTCTCCCAACAAAACACACAAATGAAGAACTCCCATCTGTATTCTCCAAGTATTTCACCACCAAAATACAAACTCTTCGTGACAGGCTTGACAGGACACCCTGTCAACCATGCCCTTCCTTCTCTGGCACACCTCTTACTACTTTTACCCCAGTCTCACAAGAAGAAATTCTCAACACAATCAGATCCATGTCGTTCAAAACCTGCGAACTGGATCCTCTTCCAGGTTCTCTCTACTCTGACTGTCTCCCTACTCTCCTCCCATTCATCACTGACATCATCAACACTTCTCTTCAAACTGGAACTGTCCCAGATTCTTTCAAGTCTGCTATTGTTCACCCTCTCCTCAAGAAAAACAATTTAGACCCAAATGAACTGAAAAATTACCGGCCTATCTCTAATCTCTCTTTCTTGTCAAAACTGCTTGAAAAAGTTGTCCTCAACCAGCTGAACTCTCACCTGTCTGCGAACAATCTCCTCAATCCTTTCCAGTCAGCCTACCGCCAGTGCCATAGCACTGAAACTGCCCTGCTACACATTCTCAACAATCTCCTCCTTGCAACTGATACTGGCAAAGTCTCTCTCCTCACACTCCTTGATCTGTCTGCAGCCTTTGATACCATTGATCATGGTATTCTCCTTTCTAGACTTCATCATACTTTTGGCATCTCTGACATTGCTCTCTCCTTTTTCACTTCATATCTGTCAAACAGAAAACAAACTGTTCTCATTAATGGCACTTACTCTCAACCTGCATGCCTGACCTGTGGTGTTCCACAAGGATCTGTCCTTGGCCCTGTTCTTTTCACTCTTTACACCTCCCCCCTGTCCACCACCATCAACTCCCACTCTATAAAACACCACTTCTATGCTGATGACACCCAACTTCTAGACAGTGACACTCCAAACAATATACAGCGCCTCTTGACTCGCACCACTGAGTGTTACTCGGACATTAAGAACTGGATGACGTTAAACAAACTTCAGCTTAATGACGACAAAACAGAAGCTATCCTCATTGGCACCCGTCAGAAACTTTCTCAGCTGCCTCCTCTTTCTCTCCCATTATGTAACACATCAGTCCCAATTTCTGATTCAGCTAAAAACCTTGGTGTCTGCATTGACTCTACCCTCTCCATGAACAACTTTGTTTCTCAAACTGCCAGATCTTGCTACTATCACCTCCATCGTATAAGCTTGATCAGGAAGTATCTCTCTGTGGAAACAACTGCAAAACTCGTTCTGTCCTTCATAATGTCTCGCATTGACTATTGCAATTCAGTCCTGTCTGGTCTTCCTGCCTCCACCATTCACATCCTACAGCGCATTCAAAACAATGCTGCACGCCTTGTACTCAAAAAGAAAAAAGCTGACCACATATCTCCTCTCCTGGCACAACTTCACTGGCTCCCTGTATCAAAGCGCATACAGTACAAACTAGACACCATGTGCTACAAAAGCCTCAATAACGCAGCCCCCGATTACCTGTCAAGCCTACTTGAGATCTATGTTCCCTCACGTACCCTCCGCTCTGCCTCCGATCCTCTGACTTTTCGCTTTTCACGCACCAAGCTCAATACCTATGGTCCACGAGCCTTCTCTGTTTCTGGTCCACTTTCCTGGAACAAACTTCCTCTCTCTGTCCGTCAGCAACCTACTTTTGTCTCCTTCAAGTCCGCTCTCAAAACTCACCTTTTCTCCTCTGCATAAAATCCTGACCTCACTCATCCCCCCTCTGTAGCCTGTCTCCACTCGGAGGGGAATCACATTGTAATATATATTTGTATATAATATGCTCTCTATAATTTTCCATTGCTTTTATTCTTTTTCCCCATTTGTAGCCATGTGTAAGTGTGTGTGTGCGTGTGTGTGCGCGCGTGCGTAAGTGTATGTTCAGCGCTTAGATTTGATTTTTATCGAGATTTTGCGCTATATAAATATTGTAATTATTATTATTATTATTACCCTTGGTGCACATGGACACAGACACACAACCCGCTTTCTGCTGCCTCTTGTCATCCAAATTCTGATATCTGAAGTTTCATCTCACTCTGTAACACACAACCCATCTATGCGCTGCCTAACTTGATGCTCCACAACAGTGGGGATGTCAGTCTAGTGTGTCGTTGGTCCCCCCCCCCACGCCCCTCCCCTCTGATTCCATTTCAATCAACACCTTGTCAGCGTCGAGGTTTAGCGCAGGCTGAAAGTGTCGGCCAGATAACTGCTGGCAGGTCTGGGTGATGCGCATATGGAACTGTCGCAGTCACATGATGAATCCCTCGGACTAACTCCAGACACCAGACATCAATACTTGAAAATACGCCCCCTCCCTCTCTCTCTCTCCCTCCCTCTCTCTCTCTGCCTATCCCCATCCCTCTCTCTCTCTCTCTCTCTCTCTCTCTCTCTCTCTATCTATCTGTCTATCTCCATCCATCACATGTATCATGTCTTCCACAGATGGCAGACAGAGGGAAGACAGACGAACAAGGGCAGGAAAGACACTAATGGCAGCGCCACATGGGTTTGCAACAACCCGGTGACCTAGTTTTGTTTTGTTTTTTTTTCCCATCCGGCAGCTGGAGTGTCGGGAGTGAGGGGGGAGTTACGTGCGTACGGACCGTAAACGTAACTCGGTCACTACGTCACTCGCCGTGCGGTTTGCCAGTTTGCGCTTTGTGGGTCTTGAATATTTCGAAATTATCATTTTCATCTGCATGTACATGTAGGGCTGTTCTCATTCCTCACCCCTCTCGCTGTGGCCATGAAGTCGCACGTACACACGTTGCTGTTGTGGCGCTGGTGGTGGTTTGTTTATTATCTGTTGGTGGTGGTTTGTTTATTATCTGTTTTCCTGATGGTGGTGGTTTGTTTATTGTCCGTTTTCCATAACCTTTTTCATTTCTGTCTCACCCACCACCACCCCCACCCCCACCTTTCTTACGTGTCCTGCGTTCGCCGTAAACAAGTTGTTTCTCTCTCTCTCTCTCTCTCTCTCTCTCTCTCTCTCTCTCTCTCTCTCTCTCTCTCTCTCACCTACTCCTCTCTCTCTCTCTCAGCACTAAAAATACATGTACTGGATACCGTCACGTAATAGCTTTTACATTTAGGTAATTGTTAGGGACGCATTTCTTGTTGCTCGATACCACACACACACACACACACTCTCTCTCTCTCTCTCTCTCTCTCTCTCTCTCTCTCTCTCTCTCTCTCTCTCTCTGTACAAGGTACTCAGTTTTTCTGTTAAATATGAATACATAACCCGGTTTCTTTCTATCAATATTCTCTTAAATAACCATTTTTTTCCTTTATGTTGTTTTGCTTGTACGTGTGTTTTATTTTTCGTTGTCTTTTCTCTGCGGGTACAACACAGTTACCGGTGTATCCACACTGTTGAAACAGGTGTTGTTCAGTGCAATGTTAATCAGACATTTACCATACACACGGCCATGTTGTCAGTGATGACAACTACCACCACCACCACCACCACCCACCACTTTGTGTGTTTCTTTCTTATCTTCCTTGCCTTTGTTCCTTTTCCCTTTTGTACGTTTGTAATTCTTTGAAATCTATTTAATTTCAGTTACGTAGTTATAAAGTATTTAGCGCGCGCGCACACACACCACCACCACCACCACTACCACACCCACCGCTGCCCCACATCAACTGAACAGCACACAAACTAGGTCAGACAACTTCCAAATGAACATAGCAGTCTTAGCTCTACATTTTCCTTTACTTCTAAGCGATTTAGAGGAGACAAGCAGCTGAACCAAAAATGTCTTAACAGGATTTTAAAAACAGGCGGAGATAGAGGAGAGCCATTGCGGAATGTGGAGGGAGCAGAACAGACTTGGCAGCTAAATGATCTCTGGCTAAAGGCGCTTTTATCTTCCGTGTTTTCTTGAGAAAACTGAACCCTCCCGACGACAAACTGCCAGGACTAGCAACAAAATAATAAAATTCACACACACACACACACACACACACACACACACACTTGTACACACACACACACACACACTTGTACACACACTTGTACACACACACACATTCACACTTGTACACACACACACACACACACACACACACACACTTGTACGCACACACATACACACTTCAGGCTCCATGATCATTGTGGATCTTAACGCCGCCTAACGTTCATGACTTACGTACAGGCTTCAGGCTCCATGATCATTGTGGATCTTAACGCCGCCTAACGTTCATGACTTACGTACAGGCTTCAGGCTCCATGATCATTGTGGATCTTAACGCCGCCTAACGTTCATGACTTATGTACAGGCTTCAGGCTCCATGATCATTGTGGATCTTAACGCCGCCTAACGTTCATGACTTATGTACAGGCTTCAGGCTCCATGATCATTGTGGATCTTCCCCATCACACGCCATCCATGGCGTCAGCTCAAATGGAATATATTCCAAGCACGGAAACGTTATTTTGAGAAAATAACACTGAAACCAGACAATAACACAGAAACCAGACAATAACACTGAAACCAGACAATAACACCGAAACCAGACAATAACACCGACAACAGAAACAACAAATCAAACACTTACCGGTATAACAATCAGACCTACTGGGCCCACCACCACGTACAAATGATATGATATTTCATTCACCAATGTCTTTTGTAAGAACTGCGGTCTGTGTCGGAACAGGTGTGTTTCTGGCTTCTAAGTAATTAACCGTAGTTCTGGTAAACAACCATCCGTTGTACTTTACGGGGGATCCCCTGACACTCCGCTGGTGCCTTAACAGGAAGACGCACCCACCCACCATCACCCACCATCACCACCACACACCACCACCACCATCACCCCACCACCACCACCACCACCACCATCACCCACCACCACCACCACACACCACCACCACCACCACACACACACACACAACCATAACAGTATCACGGCGTCCCGGTGACCCAGCGACAAGTCAACGGAACCGATCCGATTCTTCATGAAGAGATCTCCCCCTGCTTCTGCTGGCAGATTAGTGAAATCAAGCCAACACTGCCTAATCTAATATATTAATAATAATATACAATATTTTATATAGCGCAAAATCTTGATAAAATCAAATCTAAGCGCTAAAACAGACACACACGCACGCACACACACACACGCACGCACGCACGCACGCACACACACACACACACACACACCACGCACACGGCTATAAATGGGGAGAAAGAATAAAAGCAATGGAAAATTATAGAGAGCATATCTCTCTCTCTCTCTCAACACACACACACACACACACAACTACACATATCCATACCAATACATAGCTTCAATCAGTATTCATCTTATTGGAAATGACAATGTGACATTTAAATTTCACCCTCTATCTCTTACTCTCTTTCACACACACACACACACACACACACACACACACACACACACATACATACATCACGCACGAACATACATACATTTAAAACAAACCAGAAGCACACACACACACACACACACACACAACCACACTCATACACACACACACACACACCACACTCACACACACACACACACCACACACACACACACACACACACACACACACACACACACCACACTACACACGTACCGCACTATCTCCAACCCTTCCTTCATCTCAAGTCTTCACCAACGCAAAGGGTTTCGTGCAGGCTGGAACAGTGCTAGATGTCTGCTGGCTGATTTGGGAGAAGCATTTATGGAACTGTATGATGCCAAAGTCTGTTTGGAAGGAGCCTTTATGGAACTGTATGATGCCGCAAGTCTTTTTGGAAGGAGCATTTATGGAACTGTACGATGCCAGAAGTCTGTTTGGGAGGAGCATTTATGGAACTGTATGATGCCAGAAGTCTGTTTGGGAGGAGCATTTATGGAACTGTATGATGCCAGAAGTCTGTTTGGGAGGAGCATTTATGGAACTGTACGAGTGCCATAAGTCTGTTTGGGAGGAGCATTTATGGAACTCTATGAGTGCCATAAGTCTGTCTTAATATAAACAAAAATTCAGTTCTAACTCGATTCCAGTTCTTCCAAAGAGAAGCGAAGGCTCTGTACAACGATATGAAAATATAGCCGATACTGTGATATGCTTACAACCGTTTAGTCTTGTGAAGCTTCAATATGTCAGATGCTTCTTTATTTCCCACTAACAGCCATAGCTTTTTTTTAAACTTGCCGTTGCTGGCATGCTGGGTGTCTTCAGCCACTGATATGACTTACAGGATCTTTAACATGTACGTCTGATGCGTATGCATACAGAAAGCTTTGGGTACTGGTAGGTCTGCACACATGACCTGGGAGATCGGAAAACTCTCCATATTTATCCACCCGACAGAGGTGTTGAGATGAATCAAACCCAGGACCTTCTGACTGAAGTCTGACGTTTACCCACTTGACTACTGTGGCCGACAGAACAGTCATTCAGCTGACTCTGCTATAACAGGAGTATCATTTTGTTGTTGTTGTTGTAGTTGTTAATAGGAGTCTAAATATTTTGTTATAACGAGAGTCTATGATATTTTTCATAACAGAAGTCTAACTTATTTCGTTCTAACAGGTGTTTCGCACATTTTGTTACGACAGGAGTATAGCTTACTTTGTCATAGCATGATCTCAGACAGGAGTCTAGAATATTTTGTTACAACAGGAGTCTGGCCTGTTTAGCTACAGAGTCTAGAACATTTTGTTACAACAGGAGTCTGGCCTGTTTAGCTACAGAGTCTAGAATATTTTGTTACAACAGGAGTCTGGCCTGTTTAGCTACAGGAGTCTAGAATATTTTGTTACAACAGGAGTCTGGCCTGTTTAGCTACAGGAGTCTAGAACATTTTGTTACAACAGGAGTCTGGCCTGTTTAGCTACAGGAGTCTAGAACATTTTTTACAACAGGAGTCTGGCCTGTTTAGCTACAGAGTCTAGAACATTTTGTTACAACAGGAGTCTGGCCTGTTTAGCTACAGGAGTCTAGAACATTTTGTTACAACAGGAGTCTGGCCTGTTTAGCTACAGGAGTCTAGAATATTTTGTTACAACAGGAGTCTGGCCTGTTTAGCTACAAGAGTCTAGAAATTTTCGTTACAACAGGAGTCTGGCCTGTTTAGCTACAAGAGTCTAGAATATTTGTTACAACAGGAGTCTGGCCTGTTTAGCTACAAGAGTCTAGAATATTTGTTACAACAGGAGTCTGGCCTGTTTAGCTACAGGAGTCTAGAACATTTTGTTACAACAGGAGTCTGGCCTGTTTAGCTACAGGAGTCTAGAATATTTTGTTAAACAGGAGTCTGGCCTGTTTAGCTACAAGAGTCTAGAATATTTTGTTACAACAGGAGTCTGGCCTGTTTAGCTACAGGAGTCTAGAATATTTTGTTATAACAGGAGTCTGCCGTTATACAAGAGTCTAGAATTGTACAACAGGATCTGGCCTGTTTAGCTACAAGAGTCTAGAATATTTTGTTATAACAGGAGACTGGCCTGTTTAGCTACAAGAGTCTAGAATATTTTGTTACAACAGGAGTCTGGCCTGTTTAGCTACAGGAGTCTAGAACATTTTGTTATAACAGGAGTCTGGCCTGTTAGCTACAAGAGTCTAGAATATTTTGTTACAACAGGAGTCTGGCCTGTTTAGCTACAAGAGTCTAGAATATTTTGTTACAACAGGAGTCTGGCCTGTTTAGCTACAACAGTCAACAGTCTAGAATATTTTGTTATAACAGGAGTCTGGCCTGTTTAGCTACAAGAGTCTAGAATATTTTGTTACAACAGGAGTCTGGCCTGTTTAGCTACAAGAGTCTAGAATATTTTGTTACAACAGGAGTCTGGCCTGTTTAGCTACAACAGTCTAGAATATTTTGTTACAACAGGAGACTGGCCTGTTTAGCTACAACAGTCTAGAATATTTTGTTACAACAGGAGACTGGCCTGTTTAGCTACAAGAGTCTAGAATATTTTGTTACAACAGGAGTCTGGCCTGTTTAGCTACAGGAGTCTAGAATATTTTGTTATAACAGGAGTCTGGCCTGTTTAGCTACAACAGTCTAGAATATTTTGTTATAACAGGAGTCTGGCCTGTTTAGCTACAAGAGTCTAGAATATTTTGTTACAACAGGAGTCTGGCCTGTTTAGCTACAAGAGTCTAGAATATTTTGTTATAACAGGAGTCTGGCCTGTTTAGCTACAAGAGTCTAGAATATTTTGTTAAACAGGAGTCTGGCCTGTTTAGCTACAAGAAGTCTAGAATATTTTGTTACAACAGGAGTCTGGCCTGTTTAGCTACAAGAGTTAGTAATATTTTGTTATAAACAGGAGTCTGGCCTGTTTAGCTACAAGAGTCTAGAATATTTTGTTATAACCAGGAGTCTGGCCTGTTTAGCTACAAGAGTCTAGAATATTTTGTTACAACAGGGCTCTACCCAATTCTGTTACAATAGGAGTGTAGACTTTGCTGAAACGGAATTCCAACATATTCTGCAGTAACAAGATTGACAAATTCATGATAACAAGAGTCTCGTAAATTCCGATATAAAAAGAGTCTGGTGATTTCGTTTAACAAGAGTCTAACAATGTCGTTATACAGGAGTCTGACAACAAAAGTCGCACGCGCGCGCGCGCGCGCACAGCAAGAGAGTTAAAAAAATTGCCTTGTTTACGTATATTATGGCTCACACAACACACACACACACACACACACACACACACACACACACACACACACACACACACACACTCTCTCTCTCTCTCTCTCTCTCTCTCTCTCTCTCTCTGCCTGTTGTGGGGTGGGAGGGTGTGGTGGATGGACGTATGACCGACAAACACAATGTTTACGACAGTCATAGACAGTCAACCGAAGGCCAGTCATTAACGGCCCCATCAACGTCAGGTCTGTCCATGAATACAGCAAGTTAACCCTTCCACTCCCACACCAGTGGCTTCGAACCTTTCAACCCTTCGCTCTACCATCAGCTCCGCGGTCTGAAGACAGCTGGTGAAAACAGCGACGGAGTGAGAGTTAAGAAGTTGCAGGTATGCACATAGCTGATAAGACAGGGGGAGAGTGAAGTCTGGGAGTTTTGGAACTTGGGAGTTGATCTTTTTTTGTTTGTTTGTTTGATTTTTTTAAATGGATTTTCTCATTCGGGCAATTCCATAAGCACCACCCATACCTGCCAGCAATTAACTGGCAGACTCCCTATGCCTGCGCAAAACACTATTCGGTGGAAAGACCTTAAAGTATAGGCATGGGGGAGGGGCAGAGCGAGCTATGAAACGCTAATCTGGCACTAACAGAATGATAGAACATTTACAATGGACAGCGACCAGCACTGAACTCTAGATATCCTATTGTGAGTACCACAATGATAGAACATTTACAATGGACAGTGACCAGCACTGAACTCTATATATCCTATTGTGAGTACCACAATGATAGAACATTTACAATGGACAGTGACCAGCACTGAACTCTAGATATCCTATTGTGAGTACCACAATGATAGAACATTTAAAATGGACAGCGACCAGCACTGAACTCTATATATCCTATTGTGAGTACCACAATGATAGAACATTTAAAATGGACAGCGACCAGCACTGAATTCTAGATATCCTATTGCGAGTACCACAATGATAGAACATTTAAAATGGACAGCGACCAGCACTGAACTCTATATATCCTATTGTGAGTACCACAATGATAGAACATTTAAAATGGACAGTGACCAGCACTAAACTCTAGATATCCTATTGTGAGTACCACAATGATAGAACATTTACAATGGACAACGACCAGCACTGAACTCAAGATATCCTATTCTCAGTCCATGATTCTATCAAAGAACCCAACAGTCCACGGGAATGGAGCGGACGGTTAGGAAGCTGCAGGAAGCTGGTGGACAAGGTCAGGGAGTGAAAAGATAGACAGCTGCAGGAAGCTGGTGGACAGGGTGAGGGAGTGAAAAGATCAAGAAGCTAGAGGAAACCAGTGGACAAAGCGAGGCAGTGAACGGGTCAGGAAACTATAGAAAGTTTCAGTTTCAGTTTTGTAAAGACCGCTTCCGCGCTGGAAATGAATTTGGAATCCATATCACACCAAGGCGGCAGATGTTATGTGGCATACAGAATAACACGATAACAATATCAGAACGCGTGTTTACTACACCAAGAGAAGACAGGCACAACATTTTGGCCAACTGGCCTTTGTCAAGCGTAAACGTTAAGATAACAAACACAAAACGACAAACAACAACACAAACACCAGTAGAAAAACAACCACACACAACTCCCTGCTATCCGGACGAGCAGGACCAAGCAACTGAAATGACTGAGTCTCTACCAGTCTCTGCTCCTCCACACAAGGGAAATGTGGTTGTTTTTCCACTGGTGTTCGTGTTTGTTGTCACTTGTTCTTTAGTATTTGTCTTACGTTTTACGCCTGACAATGGCGAGCTGGCCGAAAATTTGTGCCTGTAAATACGCGTTCTGGTTTTATTTCGTGTTTTTCTGCATCTCATTTGTTTGAACGCCGGCGTTTTTTTTTTTTTTCTTTCTTGAAAAAGATGTAAAACGATCACGGCGTATGCTGTAAACCTGCAGAGAAACTCAACGCTCAGATGGAAGCTGAAGGAAGTTGATGGAAAGGATGAAGAAGAGATAGGGTTAAATTGAGAAACTGCAGGTAGCTGGGGGACTGGGTCAGACAGTGAGGGGTTAAGAAGCTGGCTGATATTCTGCAAGAAGCTGGTGGACTGGGTCAGACAGTGAAGGGGTTAAGAAGCTGGTGGACTGGATGAGGGAGTGAAAGGGTTAAACGAACCATCACGACAAACTGATCGATCATGACGTCATGCATATCATTTGAATGATTTACCACGGCCATGCTTCACTGAACACGATACGGTTCGCTGGACACTGCATCCTCGTGTGGACTGCACTCCATACTGACTGTTCAATGGGTTGGCTTTTGTTTTTTTTTTTTTCCTTTGTTTTTTTATTCTTTGTTTATTTATTCATTTATTTATTTATAAATTTTTATTTTTTGTTCAATGAAAACAGAAAAGATTTATCCTTGGACCAGTCCGATCTGTGGCGCGCGCGCGCGCGCGCGTGTGTGTATAAGCCATGACTATCACATTACGTGACACAAGTACTCACACATGTTAACAGTGTGTGTGTATAAGCCATGACTATCATATTACGTGACACAAGTACTCACACATGTTAACAGTGTGTGTGTATAAGCCATGACTATCACATTACGTGAAACAAGTACTCGCACATGTTAACAAAGACGAATAGGCAGACACAACACAGGCACGGCACAGGCACATTCACAGACAGCACACGCACAGGCACAGTTGTGGTCGACCCGGTTGCGCTACTAACTGGCTTCCACGCCCATCTAGCTCATGTTGTCTGTGTGTCATATAGATAGATAATCCCATGCCCCCATTTCTGATGTATCCGTCGGCCATATCACTGGGTGGGTGCTGACAAAGAACAAATCAACAATCATAGCACAGGCACAGGCACAGGCACAGGCACAGGCACAACGCATACACAAACCACAAAACGCACGGAAAGACGTACAAACGAGGAACACACAAAAGGACATAAAACGAGTATTCATCTGACGATATGAGAAAAGACACGATTGCGCTTTTCACATCACGAGTAACGTATCAAAACTACCCAGAAACTGACAATGAATACAATTTGTCGCGGTATGCCTGTCCAAACATAAATATTTACAAAAATTAATTTAAAAAAATTACCAAGGTAGAGCCTGCATCAAAGACCTTTTAAAAAAAAGTTCTATTCATAACGTCTTTGGCCTCCACCCAGCTCAGCCCACTCAGCGAGACGTCATGTTCAGTATGTTAAACGGTTACTACACAGGATCTCAAGTGCTGACGTCAGAGCCACTCCTCATCTTTCCCTCCTTTTCCATTCCCTAGTTTATACTCACTAGCTGACGTCATTTTCCTCCTTTGAAACTACCTGTCTTTGAACAGAAGGGATATTACTTAGGATATACGGGAGAGAAGTGTATGTCTGTCTGTAAGTGTGTCTGTTAGTTATCAAATATGAAGATTTTCTCAACTGATTATGGGTGGATCTCTACCAAATGTGGGTCAAACGTGCTGATTATGGGTGGATCTCTACCAAATGTGGGTCAAACATGTTTATTATGGGTGGATCTCTACCAAATGTGGGTCAAACATGTTTATTATGGGTGGATCTCTACCAAATGTGGGTCAAACATGTTTATTATGGGTGGATCTCTACCAAATGTGGGTCAAACATGTTTATTATGGTGGATTTCCACCAAATGTGGATCAAACGTGCTGATTATGGGTGGATCTCTACCAAATTTGGGTCAAACGTGCTGATTATGGGTGGATCTCTACCAAATTTGGGTCAAAAGTATGTACTGCCGACAGTCGCTAATGCAAAAGTTTGGCAGTTATTTCAGTCACATAAACTGATGTTCTGCTGATAGTAATAAACAGGGAGATTGTTAGAATGGTGTGACCATCTTGGAGCTTTCTTTGTTTTCATCTTCATCATCATCATCATCATCATCTTCTTTCTCTCTCTCTCTCTCTCTCACGCATGGCGCCACCACAGTGTAATGATGTCATGTGATGTCAAGGAGACAGGCCAGTGCACGTGCATGATGCCAGAAAACAGACCTACTTGGCGTGGTGTCAAACTCCGGTTTGCTCGTGCGCATGTTGTTGTTTTGCCACAGTACACGCTTGTGGTGAAAATCTTTACGACTATTTTTCAAAAACAAAACAAAAACACAACAAAACAAAGCAAACCAAAACCAAAACAAAACAAAATAAAACGTATTACTGTACGTCTGGCAAGTTGTATGCATGACCTGGAAACTCATGACCTCACCTCACCGCCAAGACTTTCAAACAGGACATGACTTATATGTTTTAGGTTAGTGATATTCACTGTAGATATTCACTGTAGGGTATCCTCGAGTACGTTGTTTATAGTTTCATCTACAAACTTGTCATTTTTTAATTATTCGTTTATTTCAGTATTTTCATAATAAATCAGCAAAATATATGATAATCTTACCTGTCATAATGAAAGATATGTACAACAGTACACTTTGAACAAATCCATGTGTAAATGTGTATTAAGATAAGATACTTATCTTCACTTTTTCCTTTAAAAAAAGGAAAGACTGTGTCCCCACGACATTAATCTTTTTCAGAGTAAACCCCATCTGTGCGCTTGCTTTGCTAATTAAACCAGTTCTCTACAACTGACTGTCTTGTCTACATTTCATAGAAGACATTATTTCTTTAATAACATTCTCTACCAACTGACTGTCTTGTCTACAGAAGACATCTTTTGCTGTGTTACATAATACATTCTCTACCAACTGACTGTCTTGTCTACAGAAGACATTTTGCTGTGTTAATAATACAGTTCTCTACAACTGACTGTCTTGTCTACAGAAGACATTTCTGTGTGTTCATAATACAGTTCTCTACAAACTGACTGTCTTGTCTACAGAAGACATTTCTGCTGTGTTCATAATACAGTTCTCTACCTACTGACTGTCTTGTCTACAGAAGACATCTTCTGTTGTGTTCATAATACAGTTCTCTATCTACTGACTGTCTTGTCTACAGAAGACATCTTCTGTTGTGTTCATAATACAGTTCTCTACCAACTGTCTTGTCTACAGAAGACATCTTCTGTTGTGTTCATAATACAGTTCTCTATCTACTGTCTTGTCTACAGAAGACATCTTCTGTTGTGTTCATAATACAGTTCTCTACAACTGACTGTCTTGTCTACATTTTCATTAGAAGACATCTTTTGTTCCCTTGAAGATGTACTGAATTTCCGTCAAGTTTTTATCGCTTACTCCTCTCCAATAAACATAATGTTCAAATGTTGTCTGTCACTACTTACACATTAATTACAGTAATCTCTATCCGAAGTATTATATCAAAGTTTATTTCTTAGAATTTGGAGTTCGTTTGTTCCAGGAGTCGTCGTCCTCGGACAATTCCATATGCGCTCCACCCAAATCTGCCAGCAACTTTCGGGCAGACTCCTTAATCCTGCGCGAAACTTTACACGTCGGAAAAGTTTTGAAACTGGACCATACAGTTTGGCAGCGAACAAACCAAGCTTCATGCTTCGGAGTGGGGCTGAAGTCAAAACATGAGATCATGAGGCCACATCATCATCATCATCATCAGGCCAAGTCATCATCATCATCATCAGGCCACGGTACTATCATCATCATCATCAGGCCACGGTACTATCATCATCATCATCAGGCCACGTCATCATCATCATCATCAGGCCACGTCATCACATCATCATCAGCACTCATCATCATCATCAGGCACATCATCATCATCATCAGGCCACGGTACTATCATCATCATCAGGCCACGTCATCATCATGACGACGGTGTTTCATTTTGAACACATACCCCGCCGGTGTATTTAAACCCTGAGAAGCAGGGCCCCAATTCTGGTAACCTTCACCACTTTCATGTTGGTAATGAAGTAATTTACAGGCTGTTTTCCCCATAACCTGAACATTGGTAAGGTAGCGAGCGAAGAGTTGAAGACCTTAACTTCTCTCGGGGCCAGCATTAACTGGCCGGCATCCATCCCTTCTTCTTTGCTGTTTTACTTCTTCCCATCCCTACACCCCTCCACAGAGATACCGTAGCCATTAACAGCTGGGGCAACTGGGGCCGGTGTTTTCAAACCAGAGCAAGAATCCGGGTTATATATCCCATTTGGCAACTACGCACGATCGTACTTATATTAGCCTTGGCTTTCGGGTGAGAGTGCCAAAACCACACTCTCCGATCCTGCTGACGTCATGACGGTGCAGTGAGGTCAAGCATGACATCAAAGGGAGGCACAACCAAACTGTCAGCCAACACTGTCCAACTAACCAACCTGCTACCAGTATCTAACAGTTCATCACCAAGTGTCGAGTACAAGTTTGCTGCTGTCGTTCTTCTTCATTCTCGTGTTTGGTTTGTTCTCATTCTCGTGTTTGGTTTGTTTATTACCTACTGTATCAACCCAACACATCCTGTTTCGGCCCACGACCAACAAGGATGTAAAGCAACTTCATTTAACCCTTTGACTCCCGCACATCTCCATCAGCATCCTGCACTGTCAACCATGCTAGCAAAGGAAAAACTTAACCCTTTCAATCCCTTACCCTATCCACCAGCTTCCTGGGAGTCATAGGGTCAAATTTTCGCAGTTGACGGATAGGATGCAGGAGTGAAAGGGTTAACTCTGTGTGTGTGTGCGCGTATGTGTGTATGTGTGTGTGTGTGGTGTGAGTGAAGAGAGAGAGAGAGAGAGATGTGTGTGTGTGTGTGTGTGTGTGTGTGTGCGTGCGTGCGTGTATGTGTGTGTATTTGTGTTTGTGTTTGCGTGTGTGTATGCGTGTGTGAGTATATGTGTTTGAGTGCATGATCGCGTGTGTGTTTGTGCACAAGTGCCTGTTACGCGCGCACGTGTGTGTATGTGAGCACATGTGTGTGCATGTGCGTGCGTGTGTATGTTGATGTGTGTGTGACTGTGTGTGTGTGCGTGCACACACGGATGTAGCGTGAGTGTGGGAAGTGTGTAAGCAAGGCAACAGGTGCAGAAGTAAGAATCTGAAACAAAAAGACCCATGTGTTATTGTTGTTGTTGCTGTTGTGTTGTTAACAATGTTGTTATTGATCAGTGTGGTTATCGTCATCATCGTCACACTAATGACCCGGATCCCATCTCTACACAATGCTTTCTGTCAGTGTATGAGGACTGTGACCATGGTCCTTCAAACAATGACAACTCTGTTTCCATTGTTCTCCTCCAGTATCCGTCTTCAACTCACATAACACGTGTCCCGTCCTGCAACTCTGAGGTCGTACAGGAGTGAGGTGGTAGAGACCTAAACTTTTCTCGGGGCCAGCAATGTGAGGCCGGTGCCCATCTCCTCTCCCTCGCAGTTTGACCTTTCCCTAACTGTGAAGACAGTCGGTACCCATTGACAGCTGTTTGACCTTTCCCTAACAGTGAAGACAGTCAGCTACCCATTGACAGCTGTTTGACATTTCCCTAACAGTGAAGACAGTCAGCTACCCATTGACAGCTGTTTGACCTTTCCCTAACAGTGAAGACAGTCAGCTACCCATTGACAACTGTTTGACCTTTCCCTAACAGTGAAGACAGTCAGCTACCCATTGACAGCTGTTTGACATTTCCCTAACTGTGAAGACAGGTACCCATTGACAGCTGTTTGACCTTTCCCTAACAGTGAAGACAGTCAGCTACCCACTGATAGCTGTTTGACCTTTCCCTAACTGTGAAGACAGTCAGGTACCTATTGACAGCTGTTTTACCTTTCCCTAACTGTGAAGACAGTCAGCTACCCGTTGACAGCTGTTTGACCTTTCCCTAACTGTGAAGACAGTCAGCTACCCATTGACAGCTGTTTGACCTTTCATAAACTGTGAAGACAGCCAGGTACCCATTGACAGCTGTTTGACCTTTCCCTAACTGTGAAGACAGTCAGGTAGCCATTGACAGCTGTTTGACCTTTCCCTAACTGTGAAGACAGTCAGGTAGCCATTGACAGCTGTTTGACCTTTCCCTGTGAAGACAGCCAGGCACTCATTGACAGCTGTTTGACCTTTCCCTAACTGTGAAGACAGTCAGGTAGCCATTGACAGCTGTTTGACCTTTCCCTAACTGTGAAGACAGCCAGGTACCCATTGACAGCTGTTTGACCTTTCCCTAACTGTGAAGACAGTCAGGTACCCATTGACAGCTGTTTGATATTTCCCTAACTGCGAAGGGAGTCAGGTACCCATTGATAGCTGTTTGACCTTTCCCTAACTGTGAAGACAGTCAGGTACCCATTGACAGCTGTTTGACCTTTCCCTAACAGTGAAGACAGTCAGCTACTCGTTGACAGCTGTTTTACCTTTCACTAACTGTGAAGACAGTCAGGTATCTATTGACAGCTGTTTGACATTTCCCTAACTGCGAAGAGAGTCAGGTACCCACTGACAGCTGTTTGACCTTTCCCTAACTGTGAAGACAGTCAGGTACCCGTTGACAGGGGTTTTTTGTGTGTTTTTGTTGTTTGGTTGTTGTTGTTGTTGTTTGTTTTTTGTTTTCCCTATCTAGGCCCACATGAAGCTGACGATGCATTGAGTTGTGAACTCTCTCTCTCTCTCTCTCTCTCTATCTCGCTCTCTCTCTCTCTCTCTCTCTCTCTCTACACACACACACACACACACACACACACACACACATAAACACACACATAAACACACACACATTACCGATGTGGAAATGTGAAGCATTGGATGAATAAACTGAGATCTGAACTCTCTCTCTCTCTCTCTCCTCTCTCTCTCTCTCTCTCTCTCTCTCTCTCTCTCTCTCTCTCTCTCTCTCTCTCTCTCTCTCTCTCTCTCTCTTTGCCAGTATGGAAACTTGAAGCAGTCGATGCATAAATTGTGATATGGGTGAATGTATACATACTTGCGTGTATGCTTATAAACAATTTAACTCAAAGCTGTCAGTCAGATATTTTTAACTGACAACAACAAATAACATAAAAAGTGATTACTAAATTCATGAATGGATAAATAATCAAATGAATTAATAAACAAATAAATCTTTTAAGCGCACCCATTTCTCAGTCAAACCAGATACAAATAGGGAGATAGGTAACTGTCGGTGGTTCTGCTCCACGTAACTTCTACAATCACATACATGTACATGTGTCTTAGACCAGGCTGGTGCATTTACCGGGTATCGATTCCACCCGAAACAACTGTCGACATTCTATTTTCAGAACAGGACTAACGTAAAACACAGGGCCTCTCCAGGTGGTCCTAGCGGTTATGTCGGTCGGGGCACTAACATGACCTCAAACTCCGACATTCTTAAAACAATGGACTCGAACACGAACCTTCCAGGCTCCTGATTCACTAAAACCGGTGGAAGACCTCCACAAGACCTGACCTTAAAACCCCTAAACATAAAACCCCTAAACATAAAACCCCTAAACATAAAACCCCTAAACATAAAACCCCTAAACATAAAACCCCTAAACACTGTCTGGTCGGATTATTTCACAGTTTGTGACATGCCAACACATTTCCCAACCCACAATTGTTACTGGAACCAACATTTACAAACTGCTCACGCCGAAAGGCGTCCCTCTTCACTGGACAACACAACGTCAGTCAGCCCAGCGGTTACAGCGCCATGTTAACAACGCAGGGTCGGGGGTTCGATCCTTAGGCGGATCAGTGCAGGCTGGCTGTTGATAGAATCATGGACTCCATAGCTGGAGTCGTCAGTTCAGTTTCAGCCCTACAACATAAAACCTGACCTGTTCGCTGTCTACTTAACACTCTAATCAGTCTGGTGGCATCAGCTTAGTATTCTGTAGGTCCCGTTTTTCTCTCTCCTCTCCTCTCCCCCCCCACCACCCCCCCCCCCACCCCTGCGCCCCCTTTCAAGTCCCAAGTCCACTATTTCAAAACGTAACCAGCACGTAACATTAATAATAATAATAATTACAATATTTATATAGCGCAAAATCTTGATAAAATCAAATCTAAGCGCTGAAGCAGACACACACGCAGGCACGCACGCTCGCACACACACGCACGCACACATACAGAGACACACACACACACACACACACACACACACACACCCACACACACGCATGGCTATAAATGGGGAGAAAGAATAAAAGCAATAAAAGCAAGAATAAAAGCAATGGAAAATTATAGAGAGTATAGCATACAATTATATATTATAACCATGTGATTCCCTCCGAGCGGAGACAGGCTGCAGAGGGGAGGGTTGAGTGAGGTTAGGATTTTATGCAGGAGAGAAAAGGTGAGTTTTGAGAGCGGACTTGAAGGAGACAAAAGTAGGTTGCTGACGGACTGAGAGAGGAAGTTTGTTCCAGGAGAGTGGACCAGAAACAGAGAAGGCTCGTGGACCATAGGTATTGAGCTTAGTGCGTGGAAAGCGAAGAGTCAGAGGATCAGAGGCAGAGCGGAGGGTACGTGAGGGAACATAGATCTCAAGTAGGCTTGACAGGTAATCGGGGGCTGCGTTATTGAGGCTTTTGTAGCACATGGTGTCTAGTTTGTACTGTATGCGCTTTGATACAGGGAGCCAGTGAAGTTGTGCCAGGAGAGGAGATATGTGGTCAGCTTTTTTCTTTTTGAGTACAAGGCGTGCAGCATTGTTTTGAATGCGCTGTAGGATGTGAATGGTGGAGGCAGGAAGACCAGACAGGAGTGAATTGCAATAGTCAATGCGAGACATTATGAAGGAGAGAACGAGTTTTGCAGTTGTTTCGACAGAGAGATACTTCCTGATCAGCTTTATACGATGGAGATGATAGTAGCAGGATCTGGCAGTTTGAGAAACAAAGTTGTTCATGGAGAGGGTAGAGTCAATGCAGACACCAAGGTTTTTAGCTGAATCAGAAATTGGGACTGATGTGTTACATAATGGGAGAGAAAGAGGAGGCAGCTGAGAAAGTTTCTGACGGGTGCCAATGAGGATAGCTTCTGTTTTGTCGTCATTAAGCTGAAGTCTATTGTGTGTCATCCAGTTCTTAATGTCCGAGTAACACTCAGTGGTGCGAGTCAACAGGCGCTGTATATTATCAGGTGAGTCACTGTCTTGAAGTTGGGTGTCATCAGCATAGAAGTGGTGTTTTATAGAATGGGAGTTGGTGATGGTGGACAGGGGGGAGGTGTAAAGAGTGAAAAGAACAGGGCCAAGGACAGATCCTTGTGGAACACCACAGGTCAGGTATGCAGGTTGAGAGTAAGTGCCATTGATGAGAACGGTTTGTTTTCTGTTTGATAGGTATGAAGTGAACCAAGACAGAGCAACATTCTGCCCAGGATCATGGAGACTGCCAGACTGTTATTGGCTGATTCGAGAGGAGCGCATATATCATTGCCCAAGTGTCATAAATCCTTGCTAAGGTGGATGAGGGATCTGGCTCTATCCTCCCCTGCCCGCCTTGAGGGATCAACCCGTCAGGCCAAGGAGTTAGTGTTTTAAATCTTCTTTCAGCTACAGTGTTATAAAGCTTCTGTCAGCTACAGCGTTATAAAGCTTCTTTCAGCTACAGTGTTATAAAGCTTCTGTCAGCTACAGTGTTATAAAGCTTCTGTCAGCTACAGTGTTATAAAGCTTCTGTCAGCTACAGTGTTATAAAGCTTCTGTCAGCTACAGTGTTATAAAGCTTCTGTCAGCTACAGTGTTTTAAAGCTTCTGTCAGCTACAGTGTTATAAATCTTCTTTCAGCTACAGTGTTATAAAGCTTCTGTCAGCTACAGTGTTATAAAGTTTCTGTCAGCTACAGTGTTATAAAGCTTCAGTCAGCTACAGTGTTATAAAGCTTCTGTCAGCTACAGTGTTATAAAGCTTCTGTCAGCTACAGTGTTATAAAGTTTCTGTCAGCTACAGTGTTATAAAGTTTCTGTCAGCTACAGTGTTATAAAGCTTCTGTCAGCTACAGTGTTATAAAGCTTCTGTCAGCTACAGTGTTATAAAGCTT
Source organism: Monoplex corrugatus (assembly GCA_030674185.1). Classification (NCBI taxonomy): domain Eukaryota; kingdom Metazoa; phylum Mollusca; class Gastropoda; order Littorinimorpha; family Ranellidae; genus Monoplex; species Monoplex corrugatus. The sequence goes on from JAPXFY010000015.1 coordinate 85,701,707, forward strand.
CTGTCAGCTACAGTGTTATAAAGTTTCTGTCAGCTACAGTGTTATAAAGCTTCAGTCAGCTACAGTGTTATAAAGCTTCAGTCAGCTACAGTGTTATAAAGCTTCTGTCAGCTACAGTGTTTTAAAGCTTCTGTCAGCTACAGTGTTATAAAGCTTCTGTCAGCTACAGTGTTATAAAGCTTCTGTCAGCTACAGTGTTATAAAGCTTCTGTCAGCTACAGTGTTATAAAGCTTCTGTCAGCTACAGTATTATAAAGCTTCTGTCAGCTACAGTGTTATAAAGCTTCTGTCAGCTACAGTGTTATAAAGCTTCTGTCAGCTACAGTGTTATAAAGTTTCTGTCAGCTACAGTGTTTTAAATCTTCTTTCAGCTACAGTGTTATAAAGCTTCTGTCAGCTACAGTGTTATAAAGCTTCTGTCAGCTACAGTGTTATAAAGCTTCTGTCAGCTACAGTGTTATAAAGTTTCTGTCAGCTACAGTGTTATAAAGCTTCTGTCAGCTACAGTGTTTTAAAGCTTCTGTCAGCTACAGTGTTATAAAGCTTCTGTCAGCTACAGTGTTATAAAGCTTCTGTCAGCTACAGTGTTATAAAGCTTCTGTCAGCTACAGTGTTATAAAGCTTCTGTCAGCTACAGTGTTATAAAGCTTCTGTCAGCTACAGTGTTATAAAGCTTCTGTCAGCTACAGTGTTATAAAGCTTCTGTCAGCTACAGTGTTATAAAGCTTCTGTCAGCTACAGTGTTATAAAGCTTCTGTCAGCTACAGTGTTATAAAGTTTCTGTCAGCTACAGTGTTATAAAGCTTCTGTCAGCTACATTCTTATGGCATAACTACCGTAAACCTCATACACTCCCAGAGTGGTAGGACTTAGCCCTGTGACTCCCGCACCACGACCATCAGCATCCTGCACTGTACACCGTGCTTGCAACGCAAAAGCAACCCTTTGACTTCCTCACCCTATCTACCAGCTTCTGCAGGAAGTTGGTGGACAGAGTGAGAGAACCAAACAGTTAATGTTTGCAGTTGGTGAATAGGGTGCGGGAATCAAAGGGTTAAACTGAACAGAAGGCAAAAATTCCCCCTAACCCTTTGACTCTATCACCATGTCCACCAGCACCCTGCACTGTCCATAATGCCAGCAAAGCAAAAGCTTAACCCTTTGATTCCCTAACCCTACCCACCTGTAGGAAGCTGGTTGATAGGGAAAGGAAATCAAAGGATTTTTTTTTTTTTGCAGTTGGTGCATAGGATGCGGGAGTCAAAGGATTAAACAAACTCCAAAAGATCACTCACACATACAGAGAGACAGAGACAGAGACAGACAGACAGACAGACAGAGAGAGAGACAGAGACAAAGCGAGAGACAGAGAGAGAGAGAGAGTTCTGGGCAAAACGTGTCCCTTCACTAAGGCAGTGGACACATCAGAGCATACAACGAGCAGGTCAAGAGAAAGTGCTCTCGTTCTCAGTTACTTTCACGACACCCGCCGCCATAGCTGTAATGTACCCACAGTTTGTGTGACAGCCAACTGGCAACTGCTGTACAGTGTTCAAGTCCACTTGTTTTTATGTGTTAGTACAAACATCTGTATACTCCTGGTGTAGGTGGTGGTCGTCCATGTCAGCGCGGTTGGCAGACCTAATATCACATAATTATCATAATGATCATCTCTATTCGATATGTGAAATATGCTTACTAACACCACACACCCACTGCGTGTAGGACAGTGAAGGTCAGTGTCCCTTGCATAACTCCTCCTCCTTCTGTTTTCTTTAGCGACTACATAATCTACTGACGGCTTGCTGGGCCTGTCGTGCCTTCTACAGAGGTCTGCATGGACAGCCCCTGGTGTTTGGCCACATGGCTACCGTTTGGCGTATGGAGACATGGCTACCGTTTGACGTATGGCGACATGGCTACCGTTTAGCGTATGGAGACATGGCTACGTTTGGCGTATGGAGACATGGCTACCGTTTGGCGTATGGCGACATGGCTACCGTTTGGCGTATGGAGACATGGCTACCGTTTGGTGTATGACGACATGGCTACCGTTTGGCGTTTGGAGACATGGCTACCGTTTAGCGTATGGAGACATGGCTACCGTTTGGCGTATGGAGACATGGCTACCGTTTGGCGTATGGCGACATGGCTACCGTTTGGCGTATGGAGACATGGCTACCGTTTGGTGTATGACGACATGGCTACCGTTTGGCGTTTGGAGACATGGCTACCGTTTGGCGTATGGCGACATGGCTACCGTTTGGCGTATGGCGACATGGCTACCGTTTGGCGTATGGAGACATGGCTACCGTTTGGCGTATGGCCACATGGCTACCGTTTGGCGTATGGCCACATGGCTACCGTTTGGCGTATGGCCACATGGATCGGGAGGGAATTGATTGTTCGGCTGGTGGACAGGCATTGTTGCACTGGGTCCCATGGTCTATACCTGTCTTAGCTTCACCACAGCCCCGATAACCAGACTGTCCGTCTCCACCTCCCATGACGAGGGCGAGGAATTGGTTTGTTATAGAATATTTAGTGTTCGTTTTATGAAAATGGTTGCTGACCTTCAGACTTTCAACATTTCTGGTCACATCATGGCTAAAATGTCCTAAACTGACAGACACCTACAAAACATGATTATCAACACACGTAAACAGAAAGTGCCAAAGCCAACAACCGCAGAGTTCTGAGTTCGCCTGGGTGGGGGGGTAAACTTGGACCGGGATTAACAGGTTGGAAGGTGCGTGAGTGCGTGCGCCACACACTCAAGCCAACTTGGCCCTCAGGAGAGCTTTTTCCTTTTTTAACTTTTTTTTTAATTTCCCCCTGGCCTCCTATTCACCCGAACCAGCTGGCTTACTTTGTTACTTTGTCACGCAAGACTAAGCCCGATCTCGGGCCAAAGCTATTTTCTGCCGTAGCGTTGAACAGCAAGGCCAGGACTACTCAGTCATTCACCAAGAATAAAGAGGTATTTTTCTCCTTATGTATTAAGTGACCTACCAAGTACAAAGTACATTTATATATATTAAGTCCTAGCATATTGTTTCTGAAACCAATTAACCTCGTTTTATTTTCATATACCGCACGTGGTCCCGTCTTTGAAAGTCACATTAAAGGTTGACCTTGGGTTTTCTTTTTCTCCCAATTTTTGTATTTCTTGTTTGTTGTTTGTCTGTTGTGATCTTACGTTTACGCTTGGTAAAGGCCAGTTGGCCGGAAATTTGCGTCTGTCTTGTCTGGTTGTATTAAATAAGCGCTCTAACTCCATTTTCGGGTTTTTCTCACTTTTGTTGGTTATTGCGATTGTTGTTTCTGTGATATGCTAATACAAAAAAGTTATGCTATTACATGAAACGTTTATTTCATGTTTATTCATTCATTTATTAATATTTATTTCATTTTCATTCATTCATTCATTTATTCATTTCTTTATTACAAACAATCATCCTTTTTCTCTCACAACTCTTTCTGTGACATTCAAAATTGACCATGAACGATTTGCAACCGACAGTCCTCCTAAAACCAAAATGAGAGCTAACCTGACCGAGAATTGCTTGCTAACATAGATACTTAGATATGACAGAGAAAGAAATGGGAAAGAGAAGAAGACGATAGAGGGAGGGGCAGTACAATATGTACATATACAGGCCTACATATGAGCATCTGAGGAAAGTTAGAGTTCCATTTACCTTTAGCTTTAAAGGTTTCGTAACCCTATCACTTCCTCATCCTATCCAGCGGCTGTACACAAGATACTGGTGGATACGGCCAGGGAGCGAATGAGTTAAAAGCACAGTGTGCATGTGAACTTGACTGAAGACTGCAGTGAAGGAAAAGGTCTGCATACATGTAAACTCGGGTTGAAGTCTCACGTCTCACCTAAGTGGCGATTATGTTACACACAGTCCTTCTTCATATAGGTAATAATAATAATAATTACAATATTTATATAGCGCAAAATCTTGATAAAATCAAATCTAAGCGCTGAAGCAGACACACACGCAAGCACGCACGCACGCACGCACGCACACACACGCACGCACACACACACACACACACACACACACACACACACACACACACACACACACACACACGCATGGCTATAAATGGGGAGAAAGAATAAAAGCAATAAAAGCAAGAATAAAACCAATGGAAAATTATAGAGAGCATAGCATATACAATTATATATTATAACCATGTGATTCCCTCCGAGCGGAGACAGGCTGCAGAGGGGGGGGGGGGGGTTGAGTGAGGTTAGGATTTTATGCGGAGGAGAAAAGGTGAGTTTTGAGAGCGGACTTGAAGGAGACAAAAGTAGGTTGCTGACGGACTGAGAGAGGAAGTTTGTTCCAGGAGAGTGGACCAGAAACAGAGAAGGCTCGTGGACCATAGGTATTGAGCTTAGTGCGTGGAAAGCGAAAAGTCAGAGGATCGGAGGCAGAGCGGAGGGTACGTGAGGGAACATAGATCTCAAGTAGGCTTGACAGGTAATCGGGGGCTGCGTTATTGAGGCTTTTGTAGCACATGGTGTCTAGTTTGTACTGTATGCGCTTTGATACAGGGAGCCAGTGAAGTTGTGCCAGGAGAGGAGATATGTGGTCAGCTTTTTTCTTTTTGAGTACAAGGCGTGCAGCATTGTTTTGAATGCGCTGTAGGATGTGAATGGTGGAGGCAGGAAGACCAGACAGGAGTGAATTGCAATAGTCAATGCGAGACATTATGAAGGAGAGAACGAGTTTTGCAGTTGTTTCGACAGAGAGATACTTCCTTGATGGAAGACATCAGAAGCCGTGTGTGTGTGCGTGCGTGTGTGTGTGCATGCGTGTGTGTGTGTGTGCGTGTGTGTGTGTGTGTGTGTGAGTGTGAGTGTGTGTGTGCGTGCGTGTGTGTGCGTGTGTGTGTATGTCTGTGTGTGTGTTGTGTATGTGTGTGTTTGTGTATGTGTGTATGTATGTGTGTGTGTGTATGTGTGAGTATGTATGTGTGTGTTTGTGTATGTATGTGTGTATGTGTGTGTATGTATGTGTGTGTATGCGTGTATGTGTGTGTGTATGTATGTATGTGTATGTATGTGTTTGTGTGTGTATGTATGTGTGTGTGTATGTATGTGTGTGTATGTGTGTGTGTATGTATGTGTGTGTGTATGTATGTGTGTGTGTATGTGTGCATATCTTTTTGTAGTCTTCCTCTTTTCCTTTTGCTGTCCTCCGTTCTCATATCAAGCCTAAAATGTCTTTTGTCATCCACTTCTTCTTTGCTTTTCTTTCGGCCCTAAGAATTTCTTCACAAGCGTCATTTATCGAGTTTCTCAACTTTGTCATTGTTCCTCATTGTCACCAACATTCTCAAGGGCACTGAATTTGTTTTAAACATGTACATTAAATTTTGCACGAGTCGATTCATCTGTCTTTCAGAGTCAAAAATTTAGTTTCAAGTTACTTTTGGTTTGTTTTCTTCTCTTTAGTTTCAGCTTAAATCTTCCCATTACAGGATTGTGGTCACTGTTGCAGTCTGCGGCTGGTAATGTTTTTGGTATAGTACAGCATTTCTATATCTTTTATTTACCAAGATGTAATCAATTTGATTTCCACGTCCATTTCTTCTTTGTTGCTCAACCAGGAGTTTCCTATTATGAATTCATTTATTTGTTCCCCTCAACAAGATTCACTCCCCATTTATTTGTTCCCCTCAACAAGTTTCACTCCCCATTTATTTGTTCCCCTCAACAAGTTTCACTCCCCATTTATTTGTGTGTGCCCCTCAACAAGTTTCACTCCCCATTTATTTGTGTGTGCCCCTCAACAAGTTTCACTCCCCATTTATTTGTTCCCCTCAACAAGTTTCACTCCCCATTTATTTGTTCCCTCAACAAGTTTCACTCCCCATTTATTTGTGTGTGCCCCTCAACAAGTTTCACTCCCCATTTATTTGTGTGTGCCCCTCAACAAGTTTCACTCCCCATTTATTTGTGCCCCTCAACAAGTTTCACTCCCCGTTTATTTGTTCCCCTCAACAAGTTTCACTCCCCATTTATTTGTTCCCTCAACAATTTCACTCCCCATTTATTTGTGTGTGCCCCTCAACAAGTTTCACTCCCCATTTATTTGTGCCCCTCAACAAGTTTCACTCCCCTTTCATTCTGTGTGCCAACGACACGAGGTAAACTCATTCCTGTCCCACTGTAGCAATAAAATCTCCCATTACTACAGTAACGTCTTGAGGCTTCCACTCAGCCTTGGCTGTCTCTATATCTTCATAGAACTTGTCAGTTTTTTCCCCGGTGCTTGCGGATGTTGGTGCACATACTTGGATGCTGATGATATGAAATGGCTTGCCATCCAGTCTAACTAATAAAACTCGGTCTGATATAGCCCAGTATCCTTTGATAGACTTTGACTTGTCACTGTCCATTATGATGCCTACTTCTCTTTCATGTGTGTCTCCACCAGACAATACAATTTTATGCTTGCCCGATGTATCATGTCTGCTCCCTTCCATTTCACCTCCCCTAGTCCTAAAATATTGATGTTATGTCTTTTCATCTCTATCTTGACATTTCTAATTTTCCTTTAATGCAGTAATGTTCT
>JAPXFY010000015.1:85713308-85720808 GCA_030674185.1 Monoplex corrugatus
TGCGGGTGGATAGATGTGGGTTCTCTGTCCCTCTGTGTGTGGATGGATAGATGTGGGTTCTCTGTCCCTCTGTGTGTGGATGGATAGATGTGGGTCCTCTGTGTGCGGGTGGATAGATGTGGGTTCTCTGTGTGCAGGTGGATAGATGTGGGTTCTCTGTCCTCTGTGTGTGGGTGGATAGATGTGGGTCGTCTGTGCGGGTGAATAAATGTGGGTTCTCTCTCTCTGTGTGGATGGATAGATATGGGTTCTCTGTCCCTCTGTGTGCGGGTGGATAGATGTGGGTTCTCTCTCTCTGTGTGGGTGGATAGATGTGGGTTCTCTGTGTGCGGGTGGATAGATGTGGGTTCTCTGTGTGTGGGTGGATAGATGTGGGTTCTCTTGTGTGGGTGGATAGATGTGGGTTCTCTGTGTGCGGGTGGATAGATGTGGGTTCTCTGTGTGTGGGTGGATAGATGTGGGTTCTCTGTGTGCAGGTGGATAATGTGGGTTCTCTCTCTGTGTGTGGGTGGATAGATGTGGGTCCTCTGTGTGTGGGTGGATAGATGTGGGTCCTCTGTGTGTGGGTGGATAGATGTGGGTAGTTCGGGGTGGATGTGTGCACATGCATGCAGATCTGTCTGGTAGTTCTGTTGTTATTGTTTTGTTTGTTTGTTTGTTTGTTTGGGGTTTTTTTTTGGGGGGGGGGGGGGGCTGTTGGTTTTTTTAAAAATCTTACAGCACATTTATTGATGTGTCAAAAGGAAATGTCTCGAAGAAAGTTGGATTACAATATTATTGAGCTGAACTAAATTCAGATATGTAAACACTATGTCATAGAAAACCCCAGGCATCGGATAATAGTAGTTTTTATTACTACGTCATAGAAAAGCCCTGGCATCAGATAATAGTTGTTTTTATTACTACATCATAGAAAAGCCCTGGCATCAGATAATAGTTGTTTTTATAACTACGTCATAGAAAAGCCCTGGCATCAGATAAATAGTTTTTTTATTACTACATCATAGAAAAGCCCTGGCATCAGATAATAGTAGTTTTTATTACTACGTCATAGAAAAGCCCTGGCATCAGATAATAGTTGTTTTTATTAACTACATCATAGAAAAGCCCTGGCATCAGATAATAGTAGTTTTTTATACTACATCATAGAAAAGCCCTGGCATCAGATAATAGTAGTTTTTATTACTACTATCATAGAAAAGCCCTGGCATCAGATAATAGTTGTTTTTATTACTACGTCATAGAAAAGACCCTGGCATCAGATAATAGTTGTTTTTATACTACATCATAGAAAAGCCCTGGCATGGGATATAGTTGTTTTTATAATACATCATAGAAAAACCCTGGCATGGGATCATAGTTGTTTTTATTACTATCATAGAAAAGCCCTGGCATGGGATCATAGTTGTTTTTATTACTATGTCATAGAAAAACCCTGGCATGGGATCATAGTTGTTTTTATTACTATGTCATAGAAAAAACCTGGCATGGATCATAGTTGTTTTTCAAACAGTAAATGAAACCATCACAATGTCGTTCTACAGAACGTTTAACATCTAGCTCTGTCTTTAAAAAGATCCAACAACATTTTAACATCTAGCTCTGTCTTTAAAAAGATCCAACAACATTTTAACATCTAGCTCTGTCTTTAAAAAGATCCAATAACATTTTAACATCTGCTCTGTCTTTAAAAAGATCCAATAACATTTAACATCTGGCTCTGTCTTTAAAAAGATCCAATAACATTTTAACATCTAGCTCTGTCTTTAAAAAGATCCAATAACATTTTAACATCTGGCTCTGTCTTTAAAAAGATCCAATAACATTTTAACATCTGGCTCTGTCTTTAAAAAGATCCAATAACATTTTAACATCTGGGTCTGTCTTTAAAAAGATCCAATAACATTTTAACATCTAGCTCTGTCTTTAAAAAGATCCAATAACATTTTAACATCTAGCTCTGTCTTTAAAAAGATCCAATAACATTTAACATCTGGCTCTGTCTTTAAAAAGATCCAATAACATTTTAACATCTGGCTCTGTCTTTAAAAAGATCCAATAACATTTAACATCTAGCTCTGTCTTTAAAAAGATCCAACAACATTTAACATCTAGCTCTGTCTTTAAAAAGATCCAATAACATTTTAACATCTAGCTCTGTCTTTAAAAAGATCCAATAACATTTAACATCTGGCTCTGTCTTTAAAAAGATCCGATAACATTTTAACATCTGGCTCTGTCTTTAAAAAGATCCAACAACATTTAACATCTAGCTCTGTCTTTAAAAAGATCCAACAACATTTAACATCTAGCTCTGTCTTTAAAAAGATCCAACAACATTTAACATCTAGCTCTGTCTTTAAAAAGATCCAATAACATTTAACATCTGGCTCTGTCTTTAAAAAGATCCAATAACATTTTAACATCTAGCTCTGTCTTTAAAAAGATCCAACAACATTTAACATCTAGCTCTGTCTTTAAAAAGATCCAATAACATTTTAACATCTAGCTCTGTCTTTAAAAAGATCCAATAACATTTAACATCTAGCTCTGTCTTTAAAAAGATCCAATAACATTTTAACATCTAGCTCTGTCTTTAAAAAGATCCAATAACATTTTAACATCTAGCTCTGTCTTTAAAAAGATCCAATAACATTTTAACATCTGGCTCTGTCTTTAAAAAGATCCAACAAATAACACATGTATAGCACAAAACAAAATATCAGCAATAACAAATACCTATAAGTATAACCGTGTGTGTGTGTGTGTGTATGTGTGTGTGTGTGTGTGTGTGTGTGTGGTCTTTGATTTAATGTCTATTCACTAAAGTGATTTTAGACCAAAAAAAAAAAAAAAAAAGGGGTGGGGGGGGGGTGATAAGAGGAGTGAAGAGAATATTTGAAAATTGTCAATTTTGAACTTGAGAAAAGATGATCCAGAAAACAACTGTTTTGAAGAGGGGAAGGTAAAACTAACAAATAATGTTACCATAATTAACGATTTAAACAAACAAACTAACAAACAAAATTGATAAATATCAGGAAGAAACGAAGAAAAAAAATAAACTAATAATTGATTAACCATAACAGTGAACAAGTGAAATAACATTTTAAAGGTAATTCGCTATAGGACTTTTTGACAGGCTAACAAAAAATTCATACAGTAATGATGATGAGGCAAATATATCAGAAACTGTACTCATAGATAGTGTTGGAATATGTCGTTTTACCTTAACGCAAGAAAGAATATGACTGTGTGTTATCTTCTTTCCACACAGACATACTATGTTCTTGGTGTATTTTGTTTTGAATGCATCAAGTTTCCATCTATACATAAGGGATTGTATAATTCTGCTGGCATGAAGCTGCTTAAGTATTTTGCTAACTTCAAAGTTCATGTGACATTTATCATACTTTTTCTGTTTTAATTGGAACTGCTTCCAGACGTAGTTGTCTACTAAAGTGTAATTCTCGTGCAACGAGAGAGAAAGCTGGATATTGTTTGAATCTGGTGAGTTATTAGCTCCCCGTTTGGCAGCCCTGTCAACTTTATCATTATAACGAAAAGAACTATGAGAAGGTATCCAGCAGAAAGTAATATCAGTGCCTCTTAAAGATAAATTATGAATCAAGTGACTAATTTCCAGAATCATTTCTGATCTTGTTTGTAATTTTGATAATTCAAGAGCCTGAAGTACTGATTTTGAATCAACGCAAAAAAGTGTTTGAAAAATTGTCCTAGGAAGACTTATCAGAAAGTTTAAAGCCATTAATATTGCAAAAAGTTCAGCTGTAAAGACAGATTTATCAAGTCCTATGTAGAAAGGTTTTTCAATTTTGAGAGCAGGTATTAAAAACGCTGAGCCTGCTTTTCTTTCAATTACTGATCCATCAGTGTAAATTTTCAAATGATCGGAATATAAGTCGTCTATATGACATTTAACCTGACTTGCCAGTAAGTTTACATTGTCTCCTTTTTTTAAGTTAGTGTGATGTACGTCAAATTGTGCTCTTTGGAGTTCCCAACTGGGTACTGGCGAAAAGGAAGGTCTTATAGATACAGGATCTACGTGTAGATCAATTCCTGAACCTTTCATGACGTCAGATGTGTATGTTGCAAGAGTGACCTGTGAAGATATTGATTTAGCTCTTTTTGGAAAGTCGGTATCTGATCTCAGTTTAATTTCTGTTTCAGAGATGTTTTCTACAGTGGTGTGTCTTAACAAAAATTTAGTAGAAGCGACTTTCCTTTGCTCATCAAGTGGCAACAGTTTGATTTCATTATATGTGCGAAGACAGGAAGCATGCATTGGAAGACCCAGTGCAAGTTTGAAACCTTTACAATCTATGCTCTGCAGTTTTTTTAGTAAGTGTTTCGGTGCACTGAAGAAGATTTCTTGGGCATAGGTTAATTTAGATCTAACAAGCGATTTACAAAGATGAACAAGTGTTGATGAATCTTGACCTCGTGTGTGTGTGTGTGTGTGTGTGTGTGTGTGTGTGTGTGTGTGCGGTGCGTGCGTGCGTGCGTGCGTGCGTGCGTGTGTGTGTGTGTGTGTGTGTGTGTGTGTGTGTATGTGTGTGTGTGTGTGTGTGTGCGGTGTGTGTGTGTGTGTGCGTGTGTGTGTGTGTGTGCGTGTGTGTGTGTGTGTGCATGCGTGTGTGTGTGTGTGTGTGCATGCGTGTGTGTGTGTGTTTGTGCATGCAATAGTTGTACATAAAATTATAATCAATATTTTGAATGACGATAGAAACACAGAAAAATTCTAATTCATATACACGAAAAACATCATAACTTCAGTATTACAGCATTAACACCTTGACAATCAAAATTACCTCACAAATTATAATCTGTTCTCATATCCACAGTTTACATACAAAAAAAGATTAAGAAATTTCTTAAAGTATTTCAGTCTCTTTCCCACTCAATTTCTCCTCTATCCCCTCCTCAGCTGTACACATACAGTGATACACACACATGCTCACTCATGCACACACACCACACACACACACACACACACACATGCACACACACACACACCTCGCTCTATAGGCCGTTATACTATTACACAGGCAGGAGAAATTAGTCTGATGACAGACTTGCAAACTAAGGCTCTTCAGGTTAGATGAGTTTGAAAGAGGTGGGTTTTCAGGTGCTGTTTGAAGGTTGAGAAACACTTAATTTTTTTTTTTTTTTTTTTTTTTTTTTGGGGGGGGGGGACTTCCATAGACAGTGTTTCATCCAGGTAGAAGCCAAGATATCTAACAGTTTGTGAGAAAGATACATCACAACCAGAGATAGACATGGGGGCATGAGTAACCTGATTGATCTCTGACTTAGTACCAGTAACAATAAGCTCAGTTTTATCATCATTCATCTTCAGCTTGTTTTCACTCATCCACTTGGAGACATCCTCTATACAATCTCTCAGACTGCACCATACACCTTGCAGGACAGGTCTAACTATGAGATGGGACCCAGATCTGTTTTAAATTTGGCATGTCAACAGAAGAGGGATTTGTCTACAGACATCTGAAATTTTACGGCAGTCGGTCACTTATATATCATATACACATTTCATCATCATCATCATCATCATCATCATGGCTTTCACGATCATGGACTTCCATATATGAATCTATTTTTATCACTGCAAACATATTTCCTGTTCTGACTAGGTGCTGAAATGTCTCCTGTCACACGAAATATCCTGTAAACATCGCTCGTCTTTTCCTAGTCTCCTTCATCGATGTTCTTTTTGTGTTTGCCTCTTTTAAGACTGTCTCATTTGCTTTCTTTGCTGTCTATGGAACTCGAAACATTCTTCTCACAAACCACATGACAACTGCCACAATATTGTTCTGACTTTGCTTGTTCATGGTCCAGGCTTTACATCTGTACAATAGTTCTTTATAACACTGAACAGGTCTCTTCCTGATGTTAATTGATAGGCATTTGTTAGTAAGAATGTTTTTCATTTTCTTGAATGCTGTTTTAGCATGGCCAATTCTGCTGGCTATTTCTAAAGTGCATCTGCCATCTGGTGAAATGACTGTTCCCAGATATTTAACTTATCAACTCGTCTCAATGTTGTGCCATTTGCTGATATTTTACAGGAGGGAACTTTTTTTTCTTTTCTTTTTTAACTGATTACCATGACTTAGTCTTCTTGCTATTTAGCTCCAACCCTTTATTTCTGTTTTCTATTTCTGTTATATTCACAAAATTTTGTACATTTTTTCATGTTCTGCAATAAGAACAGTGTCATCTGCATAATGAAGACTGCTTATCACTCATCCTCCCGTCTTTACCCTGGGTCATTCTTCTAGGTTTCTACTGATGGTTTCATTGTAAAGTGAAAACAAATCTGGTGACAATATATATATCAGTTATCACTGTCTAACCCCTCTTTCGATATTTTGAAAAGAGCTTACACCATTTTCTACTCTCAATGCCGCTGTTTTTTCCCAATACAAACTCCTTATTATTCTTAGATCTTTTCCATCACTATTGAGCTTTTCCACTTGGCTGACCAGTTCTTCATGTCCCACCATATCAAAGGCCTTGGTAGAATCAACAAAACGTAATACAAATCATTTTTCAGTGTACCTGATCTTTCTATGCGAATTCTTAAGATGCACATGGCATTAATCCTTTCCCTTTGACAAACCCACATTGTTCTTCTGCTATTTCTCTTTTGATACTGTTCCTTGTCCTCATCATGATTATTCTTAACAGAATTTTTGTTACACAAGTAATCAAACTGATTGTATGATGGAGATTGCATTCTATAGACCCTGCTTTCTTTGGAAGTGCAATGAAAGTTGACTTTGACATATCTTTATGGATTTTTCCAGTATTGTAAAGTTCATTTAGGAGGACTTACTTTTTCAATAGCAAATTCATTTAGAGCTTTAATCATTTCTGTCATTATACTGTCTGGTCTGGGGATTTTCCATGTTTCATCCTTTCCATTGCTGCTCTAACTTCATTTTTCATTACTGGAGATCCTTCAACAGTCCTTCTAAAGATGAGTTCTACCTGTCTGTCATCGTCAAAATGGTCTTTTATGGACTCTCCACATCTGTCTAAAATTCTTTTTCCAATATAACCGTACCATCATGTTTTTCCTGTGAGCAATTTCTTCAACATTTCTTCAATATTCCTGTACATAAACTTCTTCTATTTCTTTGCACTTTGTTTCTAGCTAAGCATCTTTAGGTTCACTGCACTTATTCCTGAGTACCTTAGCTGTCGTTTTGTATTCTTCCTCTTTTCTGTTCACCTTCCTTTGTTCATCCATCAATCCTAACATTTCTTCTGTCATCCGATCCAGTTCTTTGCTTCTCTTTCAACTCTATGATAAAAAAGAAAATCATGAAGTGCTGTATGGACCACAGGCATCTGAAGTAAATGATTCAAAATACTTTATTATGTCTTAAAAAGAAATATAGCTGCTGTTGCTACAATACCAGTCACATTTATAAAGCACATTAAAAA
>JAPXFY010000015.1:85725808-85740808 GCA_030674185.1 Monoplex corrugatus
TGTTGACTGTACTTATTATATACGTGTTGGCCTGTTGACTGTACTCCTTATTATAACGTGTTGGCCTGTTGGCTGTACTCCATTATATACGTGTTGGCCTGTTGACTGTACTCATATTATATACGTGTTGGCCTGTTGGCTGTACTCATTATATACGTGTTGGCCTGTTGACTGTACTCCTTATTATATACGTGTTGGCCTGTTGGCTGTACTCCTTATTATATACGTGTTGGCCTGTTGACTGTACTCATTATTATATACGTGTTGGCCTGTTGACTGTACTCATTATATACGTGTTGGCCTGTTGACTGTACTCCTTATTATATACGTGTTGGCCTGTTGACTGTACTCATTATATACGTGTTGGCCTGTTGACTGTACTCTATTATTACGTGTTGGCCTGTTGACTGTACTATTATTACGTGTTGGCCTGTTGACTGTACTCATTATATACGTGTTGGCCTGTTGCTGTACTCATTATATACGTGTTGACCTGTTGACTGTACTCATTATATACGTGTTGGCCTGTTGGCTGTACTCATTATATACGTGTTGGCCTGTTGACTGTACTCCTTATTATATACGTGTTGGCCTGTTGGCTGTACTCCTTATTATATACGTGTTGGCCTGTTGACTGTACTCTTATTATATACGTGTTGGCCTGTTGACTGTACTCATTATATACGTGTTGGCCTGTTGACTGTACTCCTTATTATATACGTGTTGCCTGTGACTGTACTCATTATTACGTGTTGGCCTGTTGACTGTACTCCTTATTATATACGTGTTGGCCTGTTGGCTGTACTCCTTATTATATACGTGTTGGCCTGTTGACTGTACTCCTTATTATATACGTGTTGGCCGTTGACTGTACTCCTTATTATATACGTGTTGGCCTGTTGACTGTACTCATTATATACGTGTTGGCTGTTGGCTGTACTCATTATATACGTGTTGGCCTGTTGCTGTACTCATTATATACGTGTTGGCCTGTTGGCTGTATCTTATATACGTGTTGGCCTGTTGCTGTACTCTTATATTCTGTTGTGACTTGACTGTACACTTATATATACGTGTTGGCCTGTTGGCTGTACTCATTATTACGTGTTGGCCTGTTGACTGTACTATTATATACGTGTTGGCCTGTTGCTGTATCTTATTATATACGTGTTGGCCTGTTGGCTGTACTCTTATTATTACGTGTTGGCCTGTTGACTGTACTCATTATATACGTGTTGGCCTGTTGCTGTACTCCTTATTATATACGTGTTGGCCTGTTGACTGTACTCTTATTATATACGTGTTGGCCTGTTGACTGTACTCCTTATTATATACGTGTTGGCCTGTTGACTGTACTCATTATTATATACGTGTTGGCCTGTTGACTGTACTCATTATATACGTGTTGGCCTGTTGACTGTACTCTTATTATATACGTGTTGGCCTGTTGACTGTACTCATTATATACGTGTTGGCCTGTTGCTGTACTCTTATTATATACGTGTTGGCCTGTTGACTGTATCATTTATATACGTGTTGGCCTGTTGACTGTACTCTTATATAACGTGTTGGCCTGTTGACTGTACTCATTATATAGTGTTGGCCTGTTGGCTGTACTCATTATATACGTGTTGGCCTGTTGACTGTACTCCTTATTATATACGTGTTGGCCTGTTGCTGTACTCATTATATACGTGTTGGCCTGTTGACTGTACTCATTATATACGTGTTGGCCTGTTGACTGTACTATTATATACGTGTTGGCCTGTTGGCTGTACTCTTATTTTTACGTGTTGGCCTGTTGACTGTACTCATTATATACGTGTTGGCCTGTTGGCTGTACTCCATTATATACGTGTTGGCCTGTTGACTGTACTCCTATTATATACGTGTTGGCCTGTTGCTGTACTCTTATATACGTGTTGGCCTGTTGACTGTACTCATTATTATATACGTGTTGGCCTGTTGACTGTACTCATTATATACGTGTTGGCCTGTTGACTGTACTCCTTATTATATACGTGTTGGCCTGTTGACTGTACTCATTATATACGTGTTGGCCTGTTGACTGTACTCCTATTATATACGTGTTGGCCTGTTGACTGTACTCCTTATTATATACGTGTTGGCCTGTTGACTGTACTCCTTATTATATACGTGTTGGCCTGTTGACTGTACTCCTTATTATATACGTGTTGGCCTGTTGACTGTACTCATTATATACGTGTTGGCCTGTTGACTGTACTCTTTATATACGTGTTGGCCTGTTGACTGTACTCATTATATACGTGTTGGCCTGTTGACTGTACTCATTATATACGTGTTGGCCTGTTGACTGTACTCATTATTATACGTGTTGGCCTGTTGACTGTACTCATTATATACGTGTTGGCCTGTTGACTGTACTCTTATTATATAGTGTTGGCCTGTTGACTGTACTCATTATATACGTGTTGGCCTGTTGGCTGTACTCATTATATACGTGTTGGCCTGTTGGCTGTATCTATTATATACGTGTTGGCCTGTTGACTGTACTCTTATATACGTGTTGGCCTGTTGGCTGTACTCTTATATATACGTGTTGGCCTGTTGACTGTACTCATTATATACGTGTTGGCCTGTTGACTGTACTCATTATATACGTGTTGGCCTGTTGCTGTACTCCTATTATATACGTGTTGGCCTGTTGCTGTATCTATTATATACGTGTTGGCCTGTTGACTGTACTCTATTATATACGTGTTGGCCTGTTGACTGTACTCCATTATATACGTGTTGGCCTGTTGGCTGTACTCCTTATTATATACGTTGTTTGGCCTGTTGACTGTACTCCATTATATATACGTGTTGGCCTGTTGACTGTACTCCTTATTATATACGTGTTGGCCTGTTGAGCTGTATCTCATTATATACGTGTTGGCCTGTTGGACGTGTACTCCTATTATATACGTGTTGGCCTGTTGACTGTACTCCTTATTATATACGTGTTGGCCTGTTGGCTGTACTCCATTATATACGTGTTTGGCCTGTTGACTGTACTCCTATTATATAGTGTTGGCCTGTTGGCTGTACTCATTATATACGTGTTGGCCTGTTGACTGTACTCCTATTATATACGTGTTGGCCTGTTGGCTGTACTCATTATATACGGTGTTGGCCTGTTGACTGTACTCATTATAATACGTGTTGGCCTGTTGCTGTATCTTATTATTACGTGTTGGCCTGTTGCTGTACTCTTTATACGTGTTGGCCTGTTGACTGTACTCATTATATACGTGTTGGCCTGTTGCTGTACTCATATATACTGTTGTTGGCCTGTTGCTGTACTCCTATTAATACGTGTTGGCCTGTTGGACTGTACTCACTTATATACGTGTTGGCCTGTTGGCTGTACTCATTATTAATACGTGTTGGCCTGTTGACTGTACTCTATATATACGTGTTGGCCTGTTGACTGTACTCCTTATTATATTACGTGTTGGCCTGTTGACTGTACTCATTATAATACGTGTTGGCCTGTTGACTGTACTCCATTATATACGTGTTGGCCTGTTGACTGTACTCCTTATTATATACGTGTTGGCCTGTTGACTGTACTCCATTATATACGTGTTGGCCTGTTGGACTGTACTCCTTATTATATACGTGTTGGCCTGTTGACTGTACTCCATTATATACGTGTTGGCCTGTTATGTGTGCTACCTTCATTATATACGTGTTGGCCTGTTGACTGTACTCCTTATTATATACGTGTTGGCCTGTTGGCCTGTTGCTGTACTCCTCATTACATACGTGTTGGCCTGTTGGCCTGTTGGCTGCACTCCTCATTACATACGTGTTGGCCTGTTGGCTGTTGGCTGCACTCCTCATTACATACGTGTTGGCCTGTTGGGCTGTACTCCTCATTGTTCTGATCGTTCTGATGGTGTCAATATGTAGCCAGGGGAAAAAAACATAGTGAAGGTTGGTGTGTGTGTGTGTGTGTGTGTGTGTGTGTGTGTGTGTGTGTGTGTGTGTGTGTGTGTGTGTGTGTGTGTGTGTGGTGAGTGGTGTGTGTGTGTGTGTGTGTGTGTGAGTGAGTGGTGTGTGGTGTGTGTGTGTGTGTGTGTGTGTGTGTGTGTGTGTGTGAGACAGAGACAGAGACAGAGACAGAGACAGAGACAGAGACAGAGAGACAGAGAGAGAGAGAGAGAGAGAGAGAGAGAGAGAGAGAATCATAACGTTGAGCATACATTATCCTCATTATTTTTGCGGTGTGTCGACAATTAATCAGAATGTATTGCATTGCTTTGGAATATATTACACGCTCTTCTTATTGGCGACTCAGCTTTTTAAATTTTTTTTTTTATAAAATCCTTTTATTGTATTCATTCCAATACAAATCAACAAAACATGAGTCATGAAAGATGATGACAACCAGTGTAGACATCTGCACACACTGCATCACTTGGAGTTTGGAGTTTGAGGTTTGTTCAAGAGGGATTCATCGCACTCGAGCAGTTCCATAAGTGCTTCACCAAAAGCTGCCAGCAATTACCTGGCAGAGACCGTGAACCTGCACACAGATCTCTGCGTTGGAAAGATATTGAGCTGAGGGGTGGAAAAAGGGGGGGGGGGGGGGAAACAGTAAGCTGACACCAGCAGAATGATGGAAACATTAAGATGGCAGCCAACAGGCCAGTGGACCTACGAAACAGTAAGCTGACACCACCAGAATGATGGAAACATTCAGATGGCAGCCAACAGGCCAGTGGACTATCAAACAGTAGCTGACACCAGCAGAATGATGAAACATTAGATGGACAGCCAACAGCCAGTGGATCTATCAAACAGTAAGCTGACACCAGCAGAATGATGGAAACATTAAGATGGACAGCCAACAGGCCAGTGGACCTATCAAACAGTAAGCTGACACCAGCAGAATGATGGAAACATTAGATGGCAGCCAACAGGCCAGTGGACCTATCAAACAGTAAGCTGACACCAGCAGAATGATGGAAACATTAGATGGACAGCCAACAGGCCAGTGGACCTATCAAACAGTAAGCTGACACCAGCAGAATGATGGAAACATTGAGATGGACAGTCAACAGGCCAGTGGACCTATCAAACAGTAAGCTGACACCAGCAGAATGATGGAAACATTGAGATGGACAGTCCAACAGGCCAGTGGACCTATCAAACAGTAAGCTGACACCAGCAGAATGATGGAAACATTGAGATGGACAGCCAACAGGCCAGTGGACCTATCAAACAGTAAGCTGACACCAGCAGAATGATGGAAACATTCAGATGGACAGCCAACAGGCCAGTGGACCTATCAAACAGTAAGCTGACACCAGCAGAATGATGGAAACATTCAGATGGCAGTCAACAGGCCAGTGGACTATCAAACAGTAAGCTGACACCAGCAGAATGATGGAAACATTCAGATGGCAGCCAACAGGCCAGAGGACCTATCAAACAGTAAGCTGACACCAGCAGAATGATGGAAACATTCAGATGGACAGTCAACAGGCCAGCTTGTAATATTGCTGGCTGGGACTAAACTCAAGATATCTGATCCCAGGTCCTCGTCTCTTGCAAAAGAACCAACCAACTCGCGCACGATGTAGAATGGAAGTCTGTTTTATCGTGTGGTGCTGTCCTGTTGTTGTGACTTTTTGGGGAACCTGTCCTAGTGAAAAGCGGGTTGTTATAGCTAGCTGTAGACTAACCCTTTGACTCCTGCGTTCTATCCAACATGCAGTAAGTTAACCCTTTGACTCCCGAGTTCTATCCAACATGCAGTAATTTAACCCTTTGACTCCCGAGTTCTATCCAACAAGCAGTAATTTAACCCTTTGACTCCCGAGTTCTATCCAACATGCAGTAATTTAACCCTTTGACTCCTGCGTTCTATCCAACATGCAGTAATTTAACCCTTTGACTCTGCGTTCTATCCAACATGCAGTATTTTAACCCTTTGACTCCTGCGTTCTATCAACATGCAGTAATTTAACCCTTTGACTCCTGCGTTCTATCAAACATGCAGTAATTTAACCCTTTGACTCCTGCGTTCTATCAAACATGCAGTAATTTAACCCTTTGACTCCTGCGTTCTATCAAACATGCAGTATTTAACCCTTTGACTCCCGAGTTCTATCCAACATGCAGTAATTTAACCCTTTGACTCCTGCGTTCTATCAAACATGCAGTAATTTAACCCTTTGACTCCTGCGTTCTATCAAACATGCAGTAATTTAACCCTTTGACTCCTGCGTTCTATCCAACATGCAGTAATTTAACCTCTTTGACTCCTGCGTTCTATCCAACATGCAGTAATTTAACCCTTTGACTCCTGCATTCTATCCAACATGCAGTAATTACCTTGACTCCTATCTATCACATGCAGTAATTAACCCTTTGACTCCTGCGTTCTATCCAACATGCAGTAATTTAACCCTTTGACTCCTGCGTTCTATCAAACATGCAGTAATTTAACCCTTTGACTCCTGCGTTCTATCAAACATGCAGTAATTTAACCCTTTGACTTGTGCGTTCTATCCAACATGCAGTAATTTAACCCTTTGACTCGTGCGTTCTATCAAACATGCAGTAATTTAACCCTTTGACTTGTGCGTTCTATCCAACATGCAGTAATTTAACCCTTTGACTCCCGAGTTCTATCAAACATGCAGTAATTTAACCCTTTGACTCCTGCGTTCTATCAAACATGCAGTAATTTAACCCTTTGACTCCCAAGGTCTATCCAACATGCAGTAATTTAACCCTTTGACTCCCGCGTTCTATCCAACATGCTGTAATTTAACCCTTTGACTCCTGCACCCTATATACCAGCAGGAGATTGGTGCATGGTTGGCAGTGCAGGGTTGGCAGTGCATGGTTGGCAGTGCAGGGTTGGCAGTGCAGGGTTAATAATAATAATAATAATTACAATATTTATATAGCGCAAAATCTTGATAAAATCAAATCTAAGCGCTGAAACACACACACACGCACGCACGCACACACACGCACGCACGCACGCACACACACGCACCCACGCACACACACACACACACACACACACACACACACACACACACACACGGCTATAAATGGGGAGAAAGAATAAAAACAATGGAAAATTATAGAGAGCATATTATATACAATTATATATTGCAATGTGATTCCCCTCCGAGTGGAGACAGGCTGCAGAGGGGATTGAGTGAGGTCAGGATTTTATGCAGAGGAGAAAAGGTGAGTTTTGAGAGCGGACTTGAAGGAGACAAAAGTAGGTTGCTGACGGACTGAGAGAGGAAGTTTGTTCCAGGAGAGCGGACCAGAAACAGAGAAGGCTCGTGGACCATAGGTATTGAGCTTAGTGCGTGGAAAGCGAAAAGTCAGAGGATCGGAGGCAGAGCGGAGGGTACGTGAGGGAACATAGATCTCAAGTAGGCTTGACAGGTAATCGGGGGCTGTGTTATTGAGGCTTTTGTAGCACATGGTGTCTAGTTTGTACTGTATGCGCTTTGATACAGGGAGCCAGTGAAGTTGTGCCAGGAGAGGAGATATGTGGTCAGCTTTTTTCTTTTTGAGTACAAGGCGTACAGCATTGTTTTGAATGCGCTGTAGGATGTGAGTGGTGGAGGCAGGAAGACCGGACAGGAGTGAATTGCAATAGTCAATGCGAGACATTATGAAGGAGAGAACGAGTTTTGCAGTTGTTTCGACAGAGCGATACTTCCTGATCAGGCTTATACGATGGTTGGCAGTGCATGGTTGGTTGGCAGTGCATGGTTGGTTGGCAGTGCAGGGTTGATTGGCAGTGCATGGTTGGTTGGCAGTGCATGGTTGGCAGTGCATGGTTGGCAGTGCAGGGTTGGTTGGCAGTGCATGGTTGGCAGTGCATGGTTGGCAGTGCATGATTGGTTGGCAGTGCAGGGTTGGCAGTGCAGGGTTGGCAGTGCATGGTTGGCAGAGCAGGGTTGGTTGGCAGTGCATGGTTGGTTGGCAGTGCATGGTTGGCAGTGCATGGTTGGCAGTGCATGGTTGGCAGTGCATGGTTGGTTGGCAGTGCATGGTTGGTTGGCAGTGCATGGTTGGCAGTGCATGGTTGGCAGTGCATGGTTGGTTGGCAGTGCATGGTTGGTTGGCAGTGCATGGATGGCAGTGCATGGTTGGTTGGCAGTGCAGGGTTGGCAGTGCAGGGTTGGCAGTGTATGGTTGGCAGTGCAGGGTTGGTTGGCAGTGCATGGTTGGTTGGCAGTGCATGGTTGGCAGTGCATGGTTGGCAGTGCATGGATGGTTGGCAGTGCATGGTTGGTAGTGCATGGTTGGTTGGCAGTGCATGGTTGGCAGTGCATGGTTGGTTGGCAGTGCATGGTTGGTTGGCAGTGCATGATTGGCAGTGCATGGTTGGTTGGCAGTGCATGGTTGGCAGTGCATGGTTGGCAGTGCATGGTTCGTTGGCAATGCATGGTTGGCAGTGCATGGTTGGTTGGCAGTGCATGGTTGGTTGGCAGTGCATGGTTGGCAGTGCATGGTTGGTTGGCAGTGCATGGTTGGTTGGCAGTGCAGGGTTGGTTGGCAGTGCATGGTTGGCATGCATGTTTGGCAGTGCAGGGTTGGTTGGCAGTGCATGGTTGGCAGTGCATGGTTGGCAGTGCATGGTTGGTTGGCAGTTCATGGTTGGTAGGCAGTGCATGGTTGGTTGGCAGTGCATGGTTGGTTGGCAGTGCATGGTTGGCAGTGCATGGTTGGCAGTGCATGGTTGGCAGTGCATGGTTGGCAGTGCATGGTTGGTTGGCAGTGCATGGTTGGTTGGCAGTGCATGGTTGGTTGACAGTGCATGGTTGGCAGTGCAGGGTTGGCAGTGCATGGTTGGTTGGCAGTGCATGGTTGGTTGGCAGTGCATGGTTGGTTGGCAGTGCAGGGTTGGCAGTGCATGGTTGGCAGTGCATGGTTGGCAGTGCAGGGTTGGCAGTGCATGGTTGGCAGTGCATGGTTGGCAGTGCATGGTTTGTTGGCAAAGGAGGGTTGGCAGTGCATGGTTGGCAGTGCATGGTTGGCAGTGCATGGTTGGCTGTGCAGGGTTGGCAGTGCAGAGTTGGCAGTGCAGGGTTGGCAGTGCATGGTTGGCAGTGCATGGTTAGTTGGCAAAGGAGGGTTGGCAGTGCATGGTTGGCAGTGCATGGTTGGCAGTGCATGGTTGGCAGTG
Organism: Monoplex corrugatus; assembly: GCA_030674185.1. Classification (NCBI taxonomy): domain Eukaryota; kingdom Metazoa; phylum Mollusca; class Gastropoda; order Littorinimorpha; family Ranellidae; genus Monoplex; species Monoplex corrugatus. The sequence goes on from JAPXFY010000015.1 coordinate 85,735,011, forward strand.
CATGGTTGGCAGTGCGGGGTTAGCAGTGCAGAGTTGGCAGTGCAGGTTGGCAGTGCATGGTTGGCAGTGCATGGTTGGTTGGCAGTGCATGGTTGGTTGGCAGTGCAGGGTTGGCAGTGCATGGTTGGCAGTGCATGGTTGGCAGTGCAGGGTTGGCAGTGCAGGTTGGCAGTGCAGGTTGGCAGTGCATGGTTGGTTGGCAGTGCAGGGTTGGCAGTGCAGGGTTGGCAGTGCATGGTTGGTTGGCAGTGCAGGGTTGGCAGTGCAGGGTTGGCAGTGCATGGTTGGCAGTGCATGGTTGGCAGTGCAGGGTTGGCAGTGCATGGTTGGCAGTGCAGGTTGGCAGTGCAGGGTTGGCAGTGCATGGTTGGCAGTGCAGGGTTGGCAGTGCAGGGTTGGCAGTGCATGGTTGGCAGTGCAGGGTTGGCAGTGTAGGGTTGGAAGTGCAGGGTTGGCAGTACAGGGTTGGCAGTGCATGGTGCGGGAGCCAAAGGGTCAATGCTGCAGTCATTGTGATAGTGTCAGTGTAGTATTTCACTGATCCTGTGTGATAGTGTCAGTGTAGTATTTCACTGATCCTGTGTGATTGAGTCAGTGTAGTATTTCACTGATCCTGTGTGATAGAGTCAGTGTAGTATTTCATTGATCCTGTGTGATAGTGTCAGTGTAGAATTTCACTGATCCTGTGTGATAGAGTCAGTGTTGTATTTCACTGATCCTGTGTGATAGAGTCAGTGTTGTATTTCACTGATCCTGTGTGATAGAGTCAGTGTTGTATTTCACTGATCCTGTGTGGTAGAGTCAGTGTAGTATTTCGCTGATCCTGTGTGATAGAGTCAGTGTTGTATTTCACTGATCCTGTGTGATAGAGTGGGTAGTGAGTAGATGTCGCGCCAGCAGGCAGCAAAAGTGTGTGTGGTATTTTACAGTGATTTTATCGTGGTTCTATTTGATTTTGTGCATTGAATTTTATATCAGTTTGTTCCTCTTGGGTCCCGACAAATGGTGATGTAAATTTTTTTTTTTAATTTTGAATATTTTACCGGATAATCTGATTTTGGAGTTTCGTATGCCTACTTTTCGTCATTTTAATTCTGCCGCTCAGGTCGGACATTTAATCTGTGAACTGTGTTAACATTTTAGCCTACTGTGTTCGCCCAACGCTACAGCTCCCAAACCTTCGTTGTTCTCCGATTCAATTGTTGTGAACTGACCAACCCACACACCAACCTGCAAACATCATCCTCTCCTGACTGGCTCTCAATTATGGATCCGTCCTTTCTTAAACAAATTGGACTGACACTTTTTAAACACAGCAAATGCTACCTCGGTGGAGGCGTCTACCAGCGCATACGTACATTGGGGCTGTGTAGCAAGCCCCGCACTGCGCGATCCTGTCGTGGTGGACGTCTCCACCGTCTTTGGCACAACCTGCCTCCTGCTGTGCCAGCCCGACGCCACTTTTCGTCTTCTGCTTCTTCGTCTCCTCCACTGCCCCTGCCTTCGACCTCGCTGCTGCAAACTTCGTCTCCTCCTCTGCCATCTTCACCTTCGCCTTCTATCCTGATAGTACCGCCTTCACCTTCTGTCCCGCTGGTGCCGCCTTCACCTTCTGTCCCGCTGGTGCCGCCTTCACCTTCTGTACCGCCGGTGCCGCCTTCACCTTCTGTTCCGCCGGTGCCGCCTTCGTCTTCTGTCCCGCCGGTGCTGCCCTCGTCGTCTGTCCCGCCGATGCTAACTTTTTCTTCTTCTTCTGTTCCGTCGTTGCTGCCTTCGTCTTCTGCCCCGCTGGTGTCGCCTTCGTCTTTTGTCCCGTCAGTGCCGCCTTCGTCGCCACCTCGGCCACCGCCATATGACTGTGATAAACTAAAATTATGCCTTTTTAACGCTCAGTCAACATGCAAGGATGGCAAAGCCGAAGTCATTGCTGACTTTATCGCAGATGAGCATGTTGACATTGCTTTTATCACCGAAACATGGCTTAACCCCCTTGGTCATGAACCTATACATGCTAGCCTCACTCCGAGTGGTTACAGGCTTGCTTCTTTCCATCGCTCATCTCGAGGTGGCGGTATTGCTATCCTCTACAACGACTCACTCCATTCCCGCCTATCTTTCTCGCAGTCTCTGCCTTTCTCCCATCCTTCTTTCGAGCACGTTGAAGTATCCTTCCAATCCACCCCTCACCCCATCACCTTCTCCTGTGTCTATCGACCTCCACCTAGCTCTGCCAACAAACTCACCACATCCACGTTTCTCTCTGACTTTATCGCAGATGAGCATGTTGACATTGCTTTTATCACCGAAACATGGCTTAACCCCCTTGGTCATGAACCTATACATGCTAGCCTCACTCCGAGTGGTTACAGGCTTGCTTCTTTCCATCGCTCATCTCGAGGTGGCGGTATTGCTATCCTCTACAACGACTCACTCCATTCCCGCCTATCTTTCTAGCAGTCTCTGCCTTTCTCCCATCCTTCTTTCGAGCACGTTGAAGTATCCTTCCAATCCACCCCTCACCCCATCACCTTCTCCTGTGTCTATCGACCTCCACCTAGCTCTGCCAACAAACTCACCACGTCCACGTTTCTCTCTGACTTTGACCAACTGCTTGACCACTACTGCCTCTTACCTGGAAATCTCATCATTCTAGGTGACATCAATGTCCACTATGACAACACTCACCGTTATGACACAAGACACATCATCAACTCTCTGTCCAATCACAATATGACTCAACACATTTCTGAACCAACCCATCAAAAAGGTCACATTCTTGACTGGATCATTTCTCGTGATCACCACAATTAAGCTACTGACAACTGCTTAGTTCTTTCTACCCGTCTAACTTCAGTCCTTCCATCTGACCACTCTGCAATTCTCTGTTCTCTTGACATTTCTCCTCCTTCCCGTACCACGCGCACAGTGACTCGACGCAATCTCAAATCTATCGACCTCTCCACATTTTCATCTGATGCCTCCCGTCTCCTTTCTGAAAAGTCACATAACCTTGCCGATGAATTCTATACTACTCTCCACCATCTTCTGGACACTCATGCTCCAGCCACAACTCGTCTTTTACCTGACCGCCCCCCTACCCCCTGGCTCACTCATGAGATTGCCTGTGCAAAACGTGCCCGCCGCAGAGCAGAGCGCCGCTGGCGCAAATCCAAACTCACTGTACACAGGCAGCTTTTCCAAGCCTCTAAAACAAAAGTATCCACCCTCATTGCATCTGCAAAAACAAGCTATTTCCAAACCAAAATCCTGAATGTCTCTTCTTCAAAAGAACTCTTTACAACCATGAATCATCTCCTTGGCACACTAAAAGATTTACCTCTCCCAACAAAACATACAATTGAAGAACTCCCATCTGTATTCTCCAAGTATTTCACCAACAAAATGCAAACTCTTCGTGACAGGCTTGACAGGACACCCTGTCAACCATGCCCACCTGACCCTTCCTTCTCTGGCACACCTCTTACTACTTTTACCCCAGTCTCACAAGAAGAAATTCTCAACACAATCAGATCCATGTCGTTCAAAACTTGCGAACTGGATCCTCTTCCAGGTTCTCTCTACTCTGACTGTCTCCCTACTCTCCTCCCATTCATCACTGACATCATCAACACTTCTATTCAAACTGGAACTGTCCCAGATTCTTTCAAGTCTGCTATTGTTCACCCTCTCCTCAAGAAACACAATTTAGACCCAAATGAACTGAAAAATTACCGGCCTATCTCTAATCTCTCTTTCTTGTCAAAACTCCTTGAAAAAGTCGTCCTCAACCAGCTGAACTCTCACCTGTCTGCCAACAATCTCCTCAATCCTTTCCAGTCAGCCTACCGCCAGTGCCATAGCACTGAAACTGCCCTACTACACATTCTCAACAATCTCCTCCTTGCAACTGATACTGGCAAAGTCTCTCTCCTCACACTCCTTGATCTGTCTGCAGCCTTCGATACCATTGACCATGGTATTCTCCTTTCTAGACTTCATCATACTTTTGGCATCTCTGACATTGCTCTCTCCTTTTTCACTTCGTACTTATCAAACAGAAAACAAACTGTTCTCATCAATGGCACTTACTCTCAACCTGCATACCTGACCTGTGGTGTTCCACAAGGATCTGTCCTTGGCCCTGTTCTTTTCACTCTTTATACCTCCCCCCTGTCCACCATCATCAACTCCCACTCTATAAAACACCACTTCTATGCTGATGACACCCAACTTCAAGACAGTGACTCACCTGATAATATACAGCGCCTGTTGACTCGCACCACTGAGTGTTACTCGGACATTAAGAACTGGATGACGTTCAACAAACTTCAGCTTAATGACGACAAGACAGAAGCTATCCTCATTGGCACCCGTCAGAAACTTTCTCAGCTGCCTCCTCTTTCTCTCCCATTATGTAACACATCAGTCCCAATTTCTGATTCAGCTAAAAACCTTGGTGTCTGCATTGACTCTACCCTGTCCATGAATAACTTTGTTTCTCAAACTGCCAGATCTTGCTACTATCATCTCCATCGTATAAGCCTGATCAGAAGTATCTCTCTGTGAAACAACTGCAAAACTCGTTCTCTCCTTCATAATGTCTCGCATTGACTATTGCAATTCACTCCTGTCTGGTCTTCCTTCCTCCATCATTCACATCCTACAGCGCATTCAAAACAATGCTGTACGCCTTGTACTCAAAAAGAAAAGCTGACCACATATCTCCTCTCCTGGCACAACTTCACTGGCTCCCTGTATCAAAGCGCATACAGTACAAACTAGACACCATGTGCTATTTTGTAGCACATGGTGTCTAGTTTGTACTGTAGCCTCAATAACGCAGCCCCCGATTACCTGTCAAGCCTACTTGAGACCTATTTTCCCTCACGTACCCTCCGCTCTGCCTCCGATCCTCTGACTTTTCGCTTTCCACTCACTAAGCTCAATACCTATGGTCCACGAGCCTTTCTGTTTCTGGTCCACTCTCCTGGAACAAACTTCCTCTCTCAGTCCGTCAGCAACCTACTTTTGTCTCCTTCAAATCCGCTCTCAAAACTCACCTTTTCTCCTCTTCATAAAATCCTAACCTCACTCAACCCCCCACTGCAGCCTGTCTCCGCTCGGAGGGGAATCACTTTGTTTTAATATATAATTGTATATGATATGCTCTCTATAATTTTCCATTGCTTTTATTCTTGCTTTTATTGCTTTTATTCTTTCTCCCCATTTATAGCCATGCGTGTGTGTGTGTGTGTGTGTGTGTTGTGTGTGTGTGTGTGTGTGTGTGTGCGCGTGTGTGTGCGTGCGTGCGTGCGTGCGTACGTGTGTGTCTGTTTCAGCGCTTAGATTTGATTTTGTCGAGATTTTGCGCTTTATAAATATTGTAATTATTATTATTATTATTATTAATTATTATTATCATTATTATTATAGAGTCAGTGTTGTATTTCACTGGTCCTGTGTGATAGAGTCAGTGTTGTATTTCACTGATCATGTGTGATAGAGTCAGTGTTGTATTTCATTGATCCTGTGTGATAGAGTCAGTGTAGTATTTCACTGATCCTGTGTGATAGAGTCAGTGTTGTATTTCACTGATCCTGTGTGATAGAGTCAGTGTTGCATTTCACTGATCCTGTGTGATAGAGTCAGTGTTGTATTTCACTGATCCTGTGTGATAGAGTCAGTGTTGTATTTCCTGATCCTGTGTGATAGAGTCAGTGTGTTTTCACTGATCCTGTGTGATAGAGTCAGTGTTGTATTTCACTGATCCTGTGTGATAGAGTCAGTGTAGTATTTCA
>JAPXFY010000015.1:85745808-85765808 GCA_030674185.1 Monoplex corrugatus
CTGTGAAATCACATAAAGTATCAACCTGTGAAATCACATGATGTATCAACCTGTGAAATCACATGATGTACCAACCTGTGAAATCACATGATGTATCAAACTGTGAAATCACATGATGTATCAACCTGTGAAATCACATGATGTATCAACCTGTGAAATCACATGATGTATCAACCTGTGAAATCACATGATGTATCAAATTGTGAAATCACATGATGTATCAAATGTGAAATCACATGATGTATCAACCTGTGAAATCACATGATGTATCAACCTGTGAAATACATGATGTATCAACCTGTGAAATCACATGATGTATCAACCTGTGAAATCACATGAGTATCAACCTGTGAAATCACATGATGTATCAACCTGTGAAATCACATGATGTATCAAATGTGAAATCACATGATGTATCAACCTGTTGAAATCACATGATGTATCAACCTGTGAAATCACAAGATGTATCAACCTGTGAAATCACATGATGTATCAACTGTGAAATCACATGATGTATCAACCTTGAAATCACATGATGTATCAACCTGTGAAATCACATGATGTATCAACCTGTGAAATCACATGATGTACCAACCTGTGAAATCACATGATGTATCAACCTGTGAAATCACATGTACATATCAACTGTGAAATCACATGATGTATCAACCTGTGAAATCACATGATAGTATCAACCTATGAAATCACATGATGTATCAACCTGTGAAATCACATGATGTACCAACCTGTGAAATCACATGATGTATCAACCTGTGAAATCACATGATGTACCAACCTGTGAAATCACATGATGTATCAACCTGTGAAATCACATGAGTATCAACCTGGAAATCACATGATGTATCAACCTTGAAATCACATGATGTATCAACTGTGAAATCACATAAAGTATCAACCTGTGAAATCACATGATGTATCAACCTGTGAAATCACATGATGTATCAACCTGTGAAATCACATGATGTATCAACCTGTGAAATCACATGATGTATCAACCTGTGAAATCACATGATGATCAAATTGTGAAATCACATGATGTATCAACCTGTGAAATCACATGATGTATCAACCTGTGAAATCACATGATGATCAAATTGAAATCACATGATGTATCAACCTTGAAATCACATGATGTATCAACCTGTGAAATCACATAAGTATCAACCTGTGAAATCACATGATGTATCAATCTGTGAAATCACATGATGTATCAACCTGTGAAATCACATGATGTATCAACCTGTGAAATCACATGATGTATCAACCTGTGAAATCACATGATGTATCAACCTGTGAAATCACATGATGATCAAATTTGAAATCACATGATGTATCAACCTGTGAAATCACATGATGTATCAACCTGTGAAATCACATGTATATCAACCTGTGAAATCACATGATGTATCAACCTGTGAAATCACATGATGTATCAACCTGTGAAATCACATATGTATCAACCTGTGAAATCACATGATGTATCAACCTGTGAAATCACATGATGTATCAACCTGTGAAATCACATGATGTATCAACCTGTGAAATCACATGATGTATCAACCTGTGAAATCACATGATGTATCAACCTGTGAAATCACATAGTATCAACCTTGAAATCACATGATGTATCAACCTGTGAAATCACATAAGTACAACCTTGAAATCACATGATGTATCAACCTGTGAAATCACATGATGTATCAACCTGTGAAATCACATGATGTATCAACCTGTGAAATCACATGATGTATCAACCTGTGAAATCACATGATGTATCAATGTGAAATCACATGATGTATCAACCTGTGAAATCACATGATGTATCAACCTGTGAAATCACATGATGTATCAATTGTGAAATCACATGATGTATCAACCTGTGAAATCACATGATGTATCAACCTGTGAAATCCACATGATGTATCAACCTGTGAAATCACATGATGATCAACTGTGAAATCACATGATGTATCAACCTGTGAAATCACATGAGTATCAACCTGTGAAATCACATGAGTATCAATGTGAAATCACATGATGTATCAACCTGTGAAATCACATGATGTATCAACCTGTGAAATCACATGATGTATCAACCTGTGAAATCACATGATGTATCAACCTGTGAAATCACATGATGTATCAACCTTGAAATCACATGATGTATCAACCTGTGAAATCACATGATGTATCAACCTGTGAAATCACATGATGTATCAACCTGTGAAATCACATGATGTATCAACCTGTGAAATCACATGATGTATCAACCTGTGAAATCACATGTAAGTATCAACCTGTGAAATCACATGATGTATCAACCTGTGAAATCACATGATGTATCAACCTGTGAAATCACATGATGTATCAACCTGTGAAATCACATGTATCTATCAACCTGTGAAATCACATGATGTATCAACCTGTGAAATCACATATGTATCAACCTGTGAAATCACATGATGTATCAACCTGTGAAATCACATGATGTACCAACCTGTGAAATCACATGATGTATCAACCTGTGAAATCACATGATGTATCAACCTGTGAAATCACATGATGTATCAACCTTGAAATCACATGATGTATCAACCTGTGAAATCACATGATGTATCAAATTGTGAAATCACATGATGTATCAACCTGTGAAATCACATGATGTATCAACCTGTGAAATCACATGATGTATCAACTGTGAAATCACATGATGTATCAACCTGTGAAATCACATGATGTATCAACCTGTGAAATCACATGATGTATCAACCTGTGAAATCACATGATGTATCAACCTGTGAAATCACATGATGCATCAAATTGTGAAATCACATGATGTATCAACCTGTGAAATCACATGATGTATCAACCTGTGAAATCACATGTACTATCAACCTGTGAAATCACATGATGTATCAACCTGTGAAATCACATGATGTATCAACCTGTGAAATCACATGATGTATCAACCTGTGAAATCACATGATGTATCAACCTGTGAAATCACATGATGTATCAACCTGTGAAATCACATGATGTATCAACCTGTGAAATCACATGATGTATCAACCTGTGAAATCACATGATGTATCAACCTGTGAAATCACATGATGTATCAACCTGTGAAATCACATGTATATCAACCTGTGAAATCACATGATGTATCAACCTGTGAAATCACATGATGTATCAACCTGTGAAATCACATGATGTACAACCTGTGAAATCACATGATGTATCAACCTGTGAAATCACATGATGTATCAACCTGTGAAATCACATAGTATCAACCTGTGAAATCACATAGTATCAACCTGTGAATCACATGATGTATCAACCTGTGAAATCACATGAATGTATCAACCTGTGAAATCACATGATGTATCAACTGTGAAATCACATGAGTATCAACCTGTGAAATCACATGAATGTATCAACCTGTGAAATCACATGATGTATCAACCTGTGAAATCACATGATGTATCAACCTGTGAAATCACATGATGTATCAACCTGTGAAATCACATATGTATCAACCTGTGAAATCACATGATGTATCAAACCTGTGAAATCACATGAATGTATCAACCTGTGAAATCACATGATGTATCAACCTGTGAAATCACATAAAAGTATCAACCCGTGAAACCACATGATGTATGAACCTGTGAAATCACATAAACTATCAACCTGTGAAATCACATAAACTATCAACCTGTAAAATCACAAAAACTATCAACCTGTGAAATCACAAGATAGGTCAACCCATGAAATCACCTAGATACTGGCTGATGAAAAACATCAAGTGGACATCACCTTGTGATATCGCATAAAGATATGACTTGTGAAATCATATGAACGTCATTTTATGAAGTGACATGTACATACTGACTTGTGAAACCATATCAACGTCATTCTATGAAGTCCATGTACATACTGACTTGTGAAATCATATCAACGTCATTTTATGAAGTCACATGTACTCTGACTTGTGAAATCATATCAACGTCATTTTATGAAGTCACATGTACATGTACATACTGACTTGTGAAGTCACAAGGATATCTCTTCCTGAAATGAAATAGACATCAAGTATGAAATCACTTGAGCACGCTGGATAGTACCTTAAGAGAGACATCAATTTATGAAATCACATAAACCTATCGACTCGTAAAATCATTGCACATCAATTTATGAAATCACTAATCAATATGTGAAATCATCTGGACATCAATATGTGAAATCACATAAACACCATTGTGAATCACATAAATATCATCTGTGAACTCACATAAAATCTGTGAAATCACATAAACATCATTTGTGAAATCACATAAACATCATTTGTGAACTCACATAAATATCATTTGTGAACTCACATAAACATCATTTGTGAAATCACATAAACACCCATTTGTGAACTCACATAAATATCATTTGTGAACTCACATAAACATCATTTGTGAAATCACATAAACACCATTTGTGAACTCACATAAACATCATTTGTGAACTCACATAAACATCATTTGTGAAATCACATAAACACCATTTGTGAATCACATAAATATCATTTGTGAACTCAGATAAACACCATTTGTGAAATCACATAAACACCATTGTGAAATCACATAAACTCATTTGTGAACTCACATAAACATCATTTGTGAAATCACATAAACATCATTTGTGAACTCAATAAACATCATTTGTGAAATCACATAAACACCATTTGTGAATCACATAAACATCATTTGTGAACTCACATAAACCCTATCATTAAAACATTGAACTCACATAAACATCGATTTGTGAACTCACATAAACATCATTTGTGAACTCACATAAACATCATTTGTGAACTCACATAAAATCATTTGTGAACTCACATAAACATCATTTGTGAACTCACTTTAAACATCATTTGTGAACTCACATAAACATCATTTGTGAACTCACATAAACATCATTTGTGAACTCACATAAACATGATTTGTGAACTCACATAAACACCATTTGTGAACTCACATAAACATGATTTGTGAACTCACATAAACACCATTTGTGAACTCACATAAACATGATTTGTGAACTCACATAAACATCATTTGTGAACTCACATAAACATGATTTGTGAACTCACATAAACATCATTTGTGAACTCACATAAACATCATTTGTGAACTCACATAAACATCATTTGTGAAATCACATAAACACCATTTGTGAAATCACATAAACACATTTGTGAAATCACATAAACACCATTTGTGAAATCACATAAACATCATTTGTGAAATCACATAAACACATTTGTGAAATCACATAAACATCATTTGTGAAATCACATAAACACATTTGTGAAATCACATAAACACCATTTGTGAAATCACATAAACACCATTTGTGAAATCACATAAACACCATTTGTGAAATCACATAAACACCATTTGTGAAATCACATAAACACCATTTGTGAAATCACATAAACACCATTTGTGAAATCACATAAACACCATTTGTGAACTCACATAAACACCATTTGTGAACTCACATAAACACCATTTGTGAACTCACATAAACACCATTTGTGAACTCACATAAACACCATTTGTGAACTCACATAAACACCATTTGTGAACTCAATAAACACCATTTGTGAACTCACATAAACACCATTTGTGAACTCACATAAACATCCATTTGTGAACTCACATAAACACCATTTGTGAACTCACATAAACACCATTTGTGAACTCACATAAACACCATTTGTGAACTCACATAAACACCATTTGTGAACTCACATAAACACCATTTACAAATCCCATGGACATGTGAAATCACATAGATACGAGTTTGTACAATAACAACAACAACAACAAGAACAGGAACACTACTACTACTACCATGTATGCATGTGCGTACGTATGTATGTATGTATGTATGTATGTATGTATGTATGTATGTATGTATGTATGTATGTATGTATGTATGTATGTATGTATACGCTTAGATTTATGTATGTATGTATGTATGTATGTATACGCTCAGCTTAGATTTATGTGTGTAAGTATGTAAGCATGTATGTATGCATGTATACGCTCATATGTATGTAGGTATGTATGCATGTATACGCTCAGCGCTTAGATTTGATTTTATCAAGATTTTGCGCTATATAAATAAAATATATTATTATTATTATATTACCACTACTACTACTACTACTATTACTATACTACTACTACTACTACTATACCACTACTACTACCACATACTACTACTACTACTACCGCTACTGCTACTACTACTACTACTACCACTACTACTACTACTACTATACTACTACTACTTACTACTACTACTACTACTACTACTACTACTACTACTACTACTACTACTACTACTACTACCAACTACCACTACTACTACTACCACTACTACTACTACCACTACTACTACTACTATTACTACTACTATTACTAACTACTACTACTACTATACTACCACTACTACTACTGCTGCTGCTGCTAACAATACTTATGTAACAATTCCGACTGGATAGCTGAAATAATCATCTTCAAAGCATGCTTGTTGCACTTTACGTAGTCAAAGGGAATGACGGGAACAAACAAACAAAAGAGACAAATGGAAGTAGGAGATCTTACTGGGCCTATATACATGTATTAACACAGCATAGTCAGTTGGGTACATACATTGATGCAATACAAACATATTTCAACAAGGATAACAACAAATAATAACATGGCATCAGAAACAGGTAACAATACCACTGGTCCACAAAGTATACAAACAGAAAACAACAACAACGTATAAATCTTTTGAAAAATACGCCTCTTTCATACAAACCCACACATACATGAGAATATACACATTATACTCACGCACATACATATGCGCTCACATACGCAGTTTTGTGTGTCTTTCTTAATGTATAAACAGATTACACTGGTTAATCGCTGTGACACGTATGTTTCCAAGGTAACCTACAAGTTAAAAAGAAATAGAAGAATAAGCCGTTCTAACCATTTTAGGCCGGTGTGTGGACCTAAGAGTGATTGCCTATGTGTAGACCACACATTCTACACTATCTGATATTGATAAATTTCAATAGTGTGACTGTCCATTATAGGTTACCATATCCACGGCAATATATCCTAATTCTGCTATAATTTATTCAGTTACTTAATCTTTTTATTGGTGTCTCTGCTTTGAATCAATGCATTTATTTTTCTTAACGTCAGTGACGTTTTGCTCATTCGCCAGTTGCAGAAAAAGTAACCTGGCCATCTGAATGTGAGAGAATTCCCTATTTTTATCATTTATGAAACTGTACTTGACTTTGCATTGTTGAGGCTGTAAGACTATACCACACATAATTATACTGAACTTGACTGAGACACATGTGGTGCTGTTGCCTTACGTGCTGATGTCATATTCTGTCAACCTGACTCTCCCTTGTGTCTTTGTTGTAATATACATTTTGAGCTACATGCAGAGCGAGAAATTATGTCTATTTTCCGTTCCCACACACTCTGAAGTATGCTAGCGGACTGGTAGGTATTTAATCTTAGATAGCGTTGTCTGTTTCTTTGAAGAGAAGATTTGATGTGATAGTGTGACCAGTGTCACTTAAGCCAGAAGTTCACTTGTCAGCTGTGGTAATGGCAGATTCTGTAACATCATGATGATGACATGTTTGAACAATAAGAGATCAGAGAAGCTTGAACAGACCTGAAGTCCACTCTGTACTGTCTCCACTCATCTCCATGAAAGAAACGATGCTAAATCATACCAACTCAATTCTACATTTGTTCTTGCACCCCAAGTACAGAAAAAGTTGAAACACTGGAATATCAATACTTTTTGTCATCATTCTTTTTTGGCAACGACAACTTCAACAACGACGATGACAAGAAAAGTAAGAAATATCCAACGGTAAATGGCATACAGTCATTGTTTTTGTCCCGCATTAGAAAAATTGGACTGTCACTTCTTAAACACAGCAAGTGCTATCTCGGTGGAGACGGTTACCTACGCATACGCAAGTTGGGGCTGTGTTGTAAGCCCCGCACTGCGCGATCCTGTCGTGCTGGACGTCTCCACCGTCTCTGGCACAACCTGCCTCCAGCTGAACCAGTCTCCCCTCCACTGCCCCTGCCCTCGACCTTGCTGCTGCAGACCTCGCCTTCTCCTCTGTCATCTTCACCTTCACCTTCTGTCCTGATGGTGCCGCCTTCGCTTTCTCTCCCGCTGGTGCCGCCTTCGTCTTCTGTCTCGTCGATGCCGCCTTCGTCTTCTGTCTCGTCGATGCCGCCTTCATCTTCTGTCTCGTCGATGCCGCCTTCATCTTCAGTCCTGCTGGTGTCGCCTTCATCTTCTATCCCGCTGGTGCCGCCTTCATCTTCTTTCTCGTCGATACTGCCTTCGTCTTCTGTCCCGCTGGGGCTGCCTTCATCTTCTGTCCCGTCGATGCTGCCTTCATCTTCTGTCCCGCTGGTGCTGCCTTCATCTTCTGTCCCGCTGGTGCTGCCTTCATCTTCTGTCCCGCTGGTGCTGCTTCATCTTCTGTCCCGCTGGTGCTGCCTTCATCTTCTGTCTCGTCGGTACCGACTTCATCTCCACCTCTGCCACCGCCATGTGACTGTGATAAATTGAAATTATGTCTGTTTAATGCTCAGTCAGTGTGCAAAGACGGCAAAGCCGATGTCATTGCTGACTTCATCACAGACGAGCATATTGACATTGTATTTATCTCCGAAACTTGGCTTAACCCCCTTGGTCACGAACCCATACATGCGAGTCTCACTCCGAGTGGGTATAGGCTTGCTTCTTTCCATCGCCCATCCCGAGGTGGTGGTATCGCCATCCTCTACAACGACTCACTCCATTCCCGCCTATCTTTCTCGCAGTCTCTGCCTTTCTCCCATCCTTCTTTTGAGCACGTTGAAGTATCCTTCCAATCCACCCCTCACCCCATCACCTTCTCCTGTGTCTATCGACCTCCACCTAGCTCTGCCAATAAGCTCACCACATCCATGTTTCTCTCTGACTTTGACCAACTACTTGACTACTACTGCCTCTTACCTGGAAATCTCATCATTCTAGGTGACATCAATGTCCACTACGACAACACTCACCGTTATGACACAAGACATATCATCAACTCTCTGTCCAATCACAATATGACACAACATATTTCTGAACCAACCCATAAAAAGGTCACATTCTTGACTGGATCATTTCTCGTGATCACCACAATTCAGCTACTGACAACTGCCTAGTTCTTTCTACCCGTCTAACTTCAGCCCTTCCATCTGACCACTCTGCAATTCTCTGTTCTCTTGACATTTCTCCTCCTTCCCGTACCACGCGCACAGTGACTCGACGCAATCTCAAATCTATTGACCTCACCACATTTTCATCTGATGCCTCCCGCCTCCTTTCTGAAAAGTCACACAACCTTGCCGATGAATTCTATACTACTCTCCACCATCTTCTGGACACTCATGCTCCAGCCACAACTCGTCTTTTACCTGACCGCCCCCCTACCCCCTGGCTCACTCATGAGATTGCCTGTGCAAAACGTGCCCGCCGCAGATCAGAGCGCCGCTGGCGCAAATCCAAACTCACTGTACATAGGCAACTTTTCCAAGCCTCTAAAACAAAAGTATCCACCCTCATTGCATCTGCAAAAACAAACTATTTCCAAACCAAAATCCTGAATGCCTCTTCTTCAAAGAACTCTTTACAACCATGAATCATCTCCTTGGCACACGAAAAGATTTACCTCTCCCAACAAAACACACAAATGAAGAACTCCCATCTGTATTCTCCAAGTATTTCACCACCAAAATACAAACTCTTCGTGACAGGCTTGACAGGACACCCTGTCAACCATGCCCACCTGACCCTTCCTTCTCTGGCACACCTCTTACTACTTTTACCCCAGTCTCACAAGAAGAAATTCTCAACACAATCAGATCCATGTCGTTCAAAACCTGCGAACTGGATCCTCTTCCAGGTTCTCTCTACTCTGACTGTCTCCCTACTCTCCTCCCATTCATCACTGACATCATCAACACTTCTCTTCAAACTGGAACTGTCCCAGATTCTTTCAAGTCTGCTATTGTTCACACCTCTCCTCAAGAAATACAATTTAGACCCAAATGAACTGAAAAATTACCGGCCTATCTCTAATCTCTCTTTCTTGTCAAAACTGCTTGAAAAAGTTGTCCTCAACCAGCTGAACTCTCACCTGTCTGCCAACAATCTTCTCAATCCTTTCCAGTCAGCCTACCGCCAGTGCCATAGCACTGAAACTGCCCTGCTACACATTCTCAACAATCTCCTCCTTGCAACTGATACTGGCAAAGTCTCTCTCCTCACACTCCTTGATCTGTCTGCAGCCTTTGATACCATTGATCATGGTATTCTCCTTTCTAGACTTCATCATACTTTTGGCATCTCTGACATTGCTCTCTCCTTTTTCACTTCATATCTGTCAAACAGAAAACAAACTGTTCTCATTAATGGCACTTGCTCTCAACCTGCATGCCTGACCTGTGGTGTTCCATAAGGATCTAAATAATAATAATAATAATATAATAATATATTTTATTTATATAGCGCAAAATCTTGATAAAATCAAATCTAAGCGCTGAGCGTATACATGCATACATACCTACATACATATGAGCGTATACATGCATACATACATGCTTACATACTTACATACATAAATCTAAGCTGAGCCGTATACATGCATACATACATACATAAATCTAAGCGTATACATACATACATACATACGTACGCACATGCATACATAATAATTACAATATTTATATAGCGCAAATCTCGACAAAATCAAATCCAAGCGCCGAAAAGACACACACGCACACACGCACGCACGCACACACACGCACACACACACACACACACACACACACACACACACACACACACACACACACATATGCATGGCCACAAATAGGGAGAAAAGAATAAAAGCAATAAAAGCAAGAATAAAACCAATGGAAAACCACAGAGAGCACATCATATACAATTATATATTAAAACAAAGTGATTCCCCTCCGAGCGGAGACAGGCTGCAGAGGGGGGTTGAGTGAGGTTAGGATTTTATGCAGAGGAGAAAAGGTGAGTTTTGAGAGCGGACTTGAAGGAGGCAAAAGTAGGTTGCTGACGGACTGAGAGAGGAAGTTTGTTCCAGGAGAGTGGACCAGAAACAGAGAAGGCTCGTGGACCATAGGTATTGAGCTTAGTCCTTGGCCCTGTTCTTTTCACTCTTTACACCTCCCCCCTGTCCACCATCATCAACTCCCACTCTATAAAACACCACTTCTATGCTGATGACACCCAACGTTTAGACAGTGACACACCAGACAATATACAGCGCCTGTTGACTCGCACCACTGAGTGTTACTCGGACATTAAGAACTGGATGACATTCAATAAACTTCAGCTTAATGACGACAAGACAGAAGCTATCCTCATTGGCACCCGTCAGAAACTTTTTCAGCTGCCTCCTCTTTCTCTCCCATTATGTAACACATCAGTCCCAATTTCTGATTCAGCTAAAAACCTTGGTGTCTGCATTGACTCTACCCTCTCCATGAACAACTTTGTTTCTCAAACTGCCAGATCTTGCTACTTTCACCTCCATCGTATAAGCTTGATCAGGAAGTATCTCTCTGTGGAAACAACTGCAAAACTCGTTCTCTCCTTCATAATGTCTCGCATTGACTATTGCAATTCACTCCTGTCTGGTCTTCCTGCCTCCACCATTCACATCCTACAGCGCATTCAAAACAATGCTGCACGCTTTGTACTCAAAAAGAAAAAAAGCTGACCACATATCTCCTCTCCTGGCACAACTTCACTGGCTCCCTGTATCAAAGCGCATACAGTACAAACTAGACACCATGTGCTACAAAAGCCTCAATAACGCAGCCCCCCGATTACCTGTCAAGCCTACTTGAGATCTATGTTCCCTCACGTACCCTCCGCTCTGCCTCCGATCCTCTGACCTTTCGCTTTCCACGCACCAAGCTCAATACCTATGGTCCACGAGCCTTCTCTGTTTCTGGTCCACTTTCCTGGAACAAACTTCCTCTCTCTGTCCGTCAGCAACCTACTTTTGTCTCCTTCAAGTCCGCTCTCAAAACTCACCTTTTCTCCTCTGCATAAAATCCTGACCTCACTCATCCCCCTCTGTAGCCTGTCTCCACTCGGAGGGGAATCACATTGTAATATATATTTGTATATAATATGCTCTCTATAATTTTCCATTGCTTTTATTCTTTTTCCCCATTTATAGCCATGTGTAAGTGTGTGTGTGCGCGCGTGCGTAAGTGTATGTTCAGCGCTTAGATTTGATTTTTATCGAGATTTTGCGCTTATATAAATATTGTAATTATTTGTAATTATTATTATTATTAATTGATTGAGAATGGAAACCTTTTATTGGCCACAAATGATGGCTGTAGTGCACTGTTTTACATGCTACAGAATGCATCATGCCAGAGTGTAGCACAAGGAGATCTTATCACAAATAATAGTCAGCGCAAGAAAACGAAAACGGAAACAGCCAGAAATAGACGTTTCCATATGGCAAAAACATTTTCAAAATATTCTTGGGAAAAATGAAGATAGCGCATTTGGAGAACAAAATATCACAGACAATGCTCGTACACAGCGCAACACATTGACACAGGAAATGTGTTCATCGCCGAGTTAGATGACTCAATGAACAAGAGGTAAACCAGTCTATCAGAAACATTAAGTGTGGTAAAGCTCCTGGGCTTGATGAAGTTTGTAGAGAACTTATCAAATATGCTGAAAATTAGGTTGTACCCTTTCTTACAAAGCTTTTCAATAGACTGTATGATTCCAGTGTTTTTCCTGGAAGACTGGTGTAAATTTTATCTGTGATAATACTTTTGTATTAAAAAGGAGATGAACGAAATCCAGATAACTACCGAGGCATTTCTTTATTAAGTATCGCAAGCAAAGTCTTCACCTTTATTCTAAACAAGAGACTGTATACATGGGCAGAGAAAGAGAGCAACATTAATGAAGAACAGGCAGGGTTTTGGAAGGGTTTCTCAACTATTGGTCATATTTTCACTTAAGTTTCTATAGTAAGAAATGCCTTTGATAATAGACGTCATGGGAAGGTTTATGTTGCTTTTATTGATTACAAAAAAGCTCTTGATTCTGTTGATCGAGACCAATTATGGAACATTCTGTAAAAGTTACAAGCATCAACTTATGCTGAAATCTATGTACAAATCACTTCCATCTCACAATCAGTTTGATGAGTCATGTAACAAAAATCCTGCTAAGAATAATCATGATGAGGACAAGGAATAGAATCAAAAGAGAAATAGCAGAAGAACAGTGTGGATTTGTGGAAGGGAAAGAAACTATTAATGCCATATACATCCTAAGAACTATCATAGAGAGGTCAGTCGAGATGAATAAGGATTTGTATCTATGCTTTGATGACTATACCAAGGCTTTCGATCGGGTACGACATAAAGAATTGATCAACCAACTGGAGAGACTCAATGTTGATGGAAAAAATCTACGAATAATCAGGAATATGTACTGGGAACAAACAGCTGCAATGAGAATAGAAAACAATATAAGCTCTTTCCAAACCATCAAAAGAGGAGTCAGACAGGGTTGTGTTTTGTCACCAGATCTGTTTTCACTTTACAGCGAAAACATCATGAAAAACCTAGAAGAAGACCTTGGATTAAAGGTTGGAGGGAAAATGATAAACAACATTCGATACGCAGATGACACCGTGCTAATTGCAGAAAATGAAAGGGACCTACAAAACCTTGTGAATATACTAGAAATAGAAAGCAAAGGTAAGGGGCTGGAACTAAACAGCAGGAAGACTGAAGTCATGGTGATCAGTAAAAAACATGAAATCCCCTCATTCAAAATAACAGCAAATGGCACAACCTTGACACAGGTTAATAAGTTCAAATACCTGGGAACGGTCATTTCATCAGACGGCAGATGCACATCGGAAATAGCCGGCAGAATCGGCCAAGCCAAAACAGCATTCAAGAACATGACAAGCATTCTTACCAACAAATGCCTATCAATTAACATCAGGAAGAGAGTCCTTGAATGTTATATAGAACCAATACTGTTGTACGGATGTGAGGCGTGGACGGTCAGCAAGCAAAGCCAGAGCAAGATTGAGGCAGCCTGAGATGTGGTTTCTAAGAAGAATGTTGAGAGTTCCATGGACAGCAAAGAAAACAAACGAGACAGTGTTGATGGAGGCAGACACAAGTAGATCACTCATAAGGAAGATTAGGAAAAGACAGGCAACATTTATAGGCCATTTCATGAGAAAGGGGGGATTTGGAGCACCTGGTCACAACGGGAAAGCTGGAGGGAAAGAGAGCACCAGGTAGACCCAGGGAGAAAATGCTAGACGGACTTGCGGAGTGGCTGAAGACGAGGAGGATGGAGGCGATGCTTGGGGCAACAAGAGATAGAGACAGATGGAAGTCCATGATCGCCAATGCCATGCGGCAAGGCACCTGATGATGATGATGAATATCTGAAGTAGCCGATTTTGTTCAAAAGCACGGAAAACATGGTATCCAGATAATAATAATAATAATAATAATATATTTTATTTATATAGCGCAAAATCTTGACAAAATCAAATCTAAGCGCTGAGCGTATACATGCATACATACCTACATACATATGAGCGTATACATGCATACATACATGCTTACATACTTACATACATAAATCTAAGCTGAGCGTATACATGCATACATACATACATACATAAATCTAAGCGTATACATACATACATACATACATACATACATACGTGCGCACATGCATACATAATAATTACAATATTTATATAGCGCAAATCTCGACAAAATCAAATCCAAGCGCCGAAAAGACACACACGCACACACGCACGCACGCACGCACACACACACACACACACACACACACACACACACACACACACACAACACACACACACACACACACACACACACACACACACACACAACCACATGCATGGCCACAAATGGGGAGAAAAGAATAAAAGCAATAAAAGCAAGAATAAAACCAATGGAAAACCACAGAGAGCACATCATATACAATTTTATATTAAAACAAAGTGATTCCCCTCCGAGCGGAGACAGGCTGCAGAGGGGGGTTGAGTGAGGTTAGGATTTTATGCAGAGGAGAAAAGGTGAGTTTTGAGAGCGGACTTGAAGGAGGCAAAAGTAGGTTGCTGACGGACTGAGAGAGGAAGTTTGTTCCAGGAGAGTGGACCAGAAACAGAGAAGGCTCGTGGACCATAGGTATTGAGCTTAGTGCGTGGAAAGCGAAAAGTCAGAGGATCGGAGGCAGAGCGGAGGGTACGTGAGGGAACATAGATCTCAAGTAGGCTTGACAGGTAATCGGGGGCTGCGTTATTGAGGCTTTTGTAGCACATGGTGTCTAGTTTGTACTGTATGCGCTTTGATACAGGGAGCCAGTGAAGTTGTGCCAGGAGAGGAGATATGTGGTCAGCTTTTTTCTTTTGAGTACAAGGCGTACAGCATTGTTTTGAATGCGCTGTAGGATGTGAATGGTGGAGGCAGGAAGACCAGACAGGAGTGAATTGCAATAGTCAATGCGAGACATTATGAAGGAGAGAACGAGTTTTGCAGTTGTTTCGACAGAGAGATACTTCCTGATCAGGCTTATACGATGGAGATGATAGTAGCAAGATCTGGCAGTTTGAGAAACAAAGTTGTTCATGGACAGGGTAGAGTCAATGCAGACACCAAGGTTTTTAGCTGAATCAGAAATTGGGACTGATGTGTTACATAATGGGAGAGAAAGAGGAGGCAGCTGGGAAAGTTTCTGACGGGTGCCAATGAGGATAGCTTCTGTCTTGTCGTCATTAAGCTGAAGTTCCTAATCTCGATGAAATTTTCTTACAATTATTTGCTGATGACATTGCACTCATCATCCACACCGTCAGGATTACACAATCAAGTAGGCAATCGCCATAAAGCATCAAAATCTTTCGGCCTCATGGTAAACTTTGATAAAACTAAATTCATTATATTCAAAAAAAAAGAGGGCGTATTGCAGCTACAGAAAATTGTTCTATGAAAACAATGAAATTGAAATAATAAATCGCTACAAGTATTTGGGATTCACACTCTCAACAAAACCGTCCTTTAACACACCTTGTGACGAATTTTCCTGCAAAAGCATAAAGCAAAATCTTAGATTTGATGAAAACCATATGGTCCCTCAGCTCCTTGAACACTACCATTTGCTTTCAATTGTTTGCTGCACAAGCTAAATCTATGTTGTTATATGCAGCAAAAATTTGGGGTGCGTCAAGGCTTGCTATTATAGACAACACACTCATTTGGATGCAAAAGGTTTTGAGTGTGAGCAACAAAACACCAAATTATAAGATACATGGAGAAATCGGGAGATACATTGACAGTACCATTGCAGCACTGCGATACTGGTTAAAACTTATTAAATTGCCTGCCTCAGGATTACCAAAACAAGCTTACACCATGCTTTTGAATAGTCTAGATAGTGCAGACTATCATCTCCTGAGATGTAAAGAGGCCGACGACGACGATATATATATATATGTATGTATGTATGTATGTATGCATATGTATATATATATATATATATATATATATATATATATATATATATATATATATATATATAAAATGTATACAATACACATTGAGGAGAAACACTGACACTGACACATGGTTTACTGTGAAGGCCACCGATCCATACACAAACAGGGATTGTGGGGAAGGGACATACACCAGACTTTTCATTAGTCATCCCTTTTGTGGTAGTATTATACAAATATTTTCAGATTGTTACCTCTTCTCGAAGCATAAAATATAAATAACGCCAATTTTCTGCGCTCGGAGTGAACTCCATATACACGGATTTTAGTGTTGCCATGTGATGGGGAAAATCCAAAATGTTCATGGCACAAGCCTCCAGCCTGCATATAAGCCCTATGTGTGCACACATTAGTTCCATACATACACTTATCAACTTGAACATCGCCCACATGAACACACTCTCTTTCAAAGAATGTCTGCATCTCAACATGTAAGTGCATGAACACCTGAAACACATTCCTTTACATGATGAAAACATTTTGTAATGTAACACAATGACCTTGAAATCTGGTTTTAATGTCAAAATGTAATTTGTAATCACAGTTTCATGATCTGAAGTTTTCAAGTGTAATATTTTGCTAAATTAACTGTTAACGTTCTAACAGGGCTGTATGAACTTCCAAAGGCTTGCAGAATTATTCTGGCTGGCACTGTACTTCATAATGAGGCAACAACACTAGGATGACAGAACCTGATTCTGATTCTGACACCAATGATTCCAACTCTGATGGTGAAGATGTTGATGATGTCACAGCTTGTATAGCTGTTGATGATGTCACAGCTTGTATAGCTGTTGATGATGTCACAGCTTGTATAGCTGTTGATATGTCACAGCTTGTATAGCTGTTGATGATGTTACAGCTTGTATAGCTGTTGATGATGTCACAGCTTGTATAGCTGTTGATGATGTCACAGCTTGTATAGCTGTTGATGATGTCACAGCTTGTATAGCTGTTGATGATGTCACAGCTTGTATAGCTGTTGATATGTCACAGCTTGTATAGCTGTTGATGATGTCACAGCTTGTATAGCTGTTGATGATGTCACAGCTTGTATAGCTGTTGATGATGTCACAGCTTGTATAGCTGTTGATGATGTCACAGCTTGTATAGCTGTTGATGATGTCACAGCTTGTATAGCTGTTGATATGTCACAGCTTGTATAGCTGTTGATCACGTCAGGATGGATGGCTGATCAGAGGATTGTTCACACATTGTCATTGATGGTTTCGCTTTGTTTTGTTTTTGTTTAGAGTTAGGAGACAGGGGTAGGAGAATACAGGCATGAGGGGAGTGGGGGCACAGGGGAGAGTTAGGAGACAGGGGTAGGAGAATACAGGCATGAGGGGAGTGGGGGCACAGGGGAGAGTTAGGAGACAGGGGTAGGAGAATACAGGCATGAGGGGAGTGGGGGCACAGGGGAGAGTTAGGAGACAGGGGTAGGAGAATACAGGCATGAGGGGAGTGGGGGCACAGGGGAGAGTTAGGAGACAGGGGTAGGAGAATACAGGTATGGGGGGAGTGGGGGCACAGGGGAGAGTTAGGAGACAGGGGTAGGAGAATACAGGCATGGGGGGAGTGGGGGCACAGGGGGAGAGTTAGGAGACAGGGGTAGGAGAATACAGGCATGAGGGGAGTGGGGGCACAGGGGAGAGTTAGGAGACAGGGGTAGGAGAATACAGGCATGGGGGGAGTGGGGGCACAGGGGAGAGTTAGGAGACAGGGGTAGGAGAATACAGGCATGGGGGGAGTGGGGGCACAGGGGAGAGTTAGGAGACAGGGGTAGGAGAATACAGGCATGGGGGGAGTGGGGGCACAGGGGAGAGTTAGGAGACAGGGGTAGGAGAATACAGGCATGAGGGGAGTGGGGGCACAGGGGAGAGTTAGGAGACAGGGGTAGGAGAATACAGGCATGGGGGGAGTGGGGGCACAGGGGAGAGTTAGGAGACAGGGGTAGGAGAATACAGGCATGAGGGAGTGGGGGCACAGGGGAGAGTTAGGAGACAGGGTAGGAGAATACAGTCATGAGGGGAGTGGGGGCACAGGGGAGAGTTAGGAGACAGGGGTATTGTCACTAAATGGGATTGTGTGTTTGTACCAAGCAATTGTCTAAAAGACAGTCACTTAATGGGATTGTGTGTTTGTACCAATCACTTGTCTAAAAGACAGTCACTAAATGGGATTGTGTGTTTGTACCAATCACTTGTCTAAAAGACAGTCACTAAATGGGATTGTGTGTTTGTACCCATCACTTGTCTAAAAGACAGTCACTTAATGGGATTGTGTGTTTGTACCAATCACTTGTCTAAAAGACAGTCACTAAATGGGATTGTGTGTTTGTACCCATCACTTGTCTAAAAGACAGTCACTAAATGGGATTGTGTGTTTGTACCAATCACTTGTCTAAAAGACAGTCACTTAATGGGATTGTGTGTTTGTACCCATTACTTGTCTAAAAGACAGTCACTAAATAGAATTGTGTGTTTGTACCAATCACTTGTCTAAAAGACAGTCACTAAATAGAATTGTGTGTTTGTACCCATTACTTGTCTAAAAGACAGTCACTAAATAGAATTGTGTGTTTGTACCCATTACTTGTCTAAAAGACAGTCACTAAATAGAATTGTGTGTTTGTACCCATTACTTGTCTAAAAGACAGTCACTAAATAGAATTGTGTGTTTGTACCCAATTACTTGTCTAAAAGACAGTCACTAAATGGGATTGTGTGTTTGTACCAATCACTTGTCTAAAAGACAGTCACTAAATGGGATTGTGTGTTTGTACCATATACTGTACTGGACTGACTTGCAGAGTGGCTGGGGATGAGGAGGTGGGGGGAGATGCTGGGGGCAACGAGAGATAGAGATGGTTGGAAGTCCATGGTCGCCAACGCCAAGCGGCAGGGCACCTGATGATGATGATGACTGTAGAAGGTGTTTTTCCACCTCTGAACCCTCATCCACCCCAGTAACGCCCCCCCCCCCACCCTTACCCCTATAAGAAGACAAAAAAAAAACCTCCACAAAAAACACACACAAAAAAACCCAGCACAACAGCACACAGGTTATCAACAAACCGATCGGTCAGTCCACTGATTAGTGAAATTGAACAAACAGGTCAGCCATGGATCTGTGCCACTAAACACTGTTGGTTACTGAAGGGCTTGAGTTCTACATGTAAACCTCCAACTCTACCTGAAGATTA
>JAPXFY010000015.1:85768308-85778308 GCA_030674185.1 Monoplex corrugatus
ACATTCCGAAGGAGCAGAACTCCAGCAGCATCAATCAGTTCAGGCCAATATCACTTCTGAACGTCGAGGGGAAAATCTTCTTCTCTGTTATGGCAGCAAGATTGACAAAATACCTGACTGAAAACAAGTATCTGGATATGTCAGTCCAAAAGGGAGGCATACTAGGAATGCCTGGATGCTTGGAACATGCCACGTTGATTTGGGATGCCATCCAAAAAGCAAGAACAGAGAAGAGAGACATTGACGTAGTTTGGCTTGATCTGGCGAATGCATATGGATCAGTTCCACACGATATGATCCAGCTGGCTCTTGAAATGTATCACATCCCAGAAAACATCCGAACAATGCTGAGGAAGTATTTCCAAGGGTTCTCAATGCGGTTCTCTACCAAAGAATACACCACGGACTGGATAGACCTAGAGGTGGGCATTGCAATGGGCTGTGCAATCTCTCCCATACTGTTCGTGTTGGCAATGGAAGTCATCTTGAAAGCTGCAATGAAGAGTTCAGGTCCAGTGAATCTGGGAGATGGATACCAGATGCCTCCTCTGAAAGCTTTCATGGATGACACAACAGTCTTGTCCACGGATGAGGAAGAGACACACCAAATCTTAAAGCAGCTGGATGAGCTGGTGGCCTCTTCAAGAATGAGGTTCAAACCTAAGAAATCCCGAAGTCTCTCACTGCGAAAAGGAAAAGTGGCAGATTCAGTCAAATTCATGGTAGCCAACCAAGCCATCCCCACTGTCACAGAAGAGCCAGTAAAAAGTCTCGGAAGATGGTATGATGACTCCCTGAAAGACACACAAAGGGGATGTGAAACCAAGCAAACAGCAGAAGAAGGCCTGAAGAAAATAGATAACTGCGGACTGCCAGGCAAATACAAAGTCTGGTGTCTACAGTTCATGCTGATACCAAAGCTGCTGTGGCCACTGCTAATCTATGACATTTGCACCAGCACAGTCGAAGCAATGGAAGCCAAAATCAACAAATACACAAGAAAATGGCTCGGTGTCCCACCTGGTCTCACTGATGTTGCATTCTACTGTCGTCAAGCAATGCTGAAGCTACCTCTCAAATCCATAGTGGAGGAATACAAAGTTGGAAAAGCAAGACTGTTGAGCATGCTGGAGGAATCGGAAGACAATATCGTGAGATCAGTTCATCCAAAGCTGAGAACTGGCAGAAAGTGGAAAGTCCAAGAGGCTGTAAACAATGCCAAGAGAAACCTCAGCATCAAAGAAATAATTGGACACACGCAAACCAACAGACAGGGACTGGGAGCAACAAAAATGCAGTGGTGGTCCAAAGCCAAAGGGAAGGAAAAAAGAGACATGATCATACAGGAGTTGAAGGAAGAAGAAGATGTCAAAAGAGTGCAGAAGGCAGTCCAGCAAGGTCAACAGGGGCAATGGACAACATGGGACAGTGCACTCCAAAGAAGTCTCAGCTGGAACGATATGTGGCACATGGCTCCTCTAAGGATAAGCTTCCTCCTCAGATCTGTATATGACCTGCTCCCCTCGAATGCAAACTTAGTGAAATGGGGGAAAGCAGACGACCCAGCATGTCCGCTCTGTCAGAAGAAACAAACAGTGGAACATGTCCTAAGCTCTTGCAAAGTAGCGCTAGCCCAAGGAAGGTATACATGGAGGCACAACCAAGTTCTGAAAGTGATCACAGATGTGGTTAGCGAAAAAACCATGACCCCCAAACGCACCAATTGCTATGACAACGTTCTACAAAGCAGGAGGGAAACAGGTCTGGCCCGAAAGTGCTATGACAACCAGCACATTGCCAAAGGGTCTTCTGGATGGAGCAGTCGACTGGGAGTGTACAGCAGACCTCCCAGAGTGGAGAAATTACCCAGATGTCATCAGCAAGACAGGCATGAGACCAGACATCGCTCTCCACTCTGACTCCTCGAAACAAGTGATTCTGATAGAACTCACTGTGCCATACGAAAACAGAATGGAAGAAGCACATATCTACAAGACCGAAAAATACGCCGGTCTTGCCAGCACCCTGAAGAAAGCAGGTCTGCGGGTCAACTTCTTCGCCATAGAGGTCGGGGCAAGAGGGTTTGTGGGCACCTCCGCTTATGATCTCATGAAACAACTCGCCATTTCTGGGAAGAAGAGGACTAGAGCCCTTAAAGCGATGGCAGAGGCAGCAGAAAGGAGCTCAAGCTGGATCTGGGCAAGGAGGAACGAAAAAAGTGAACTTCATAAGGATTAAATTCCCTACAGATGATGTGTGCCCCGTTAGCACATTGGTAAAACCGCGTACCGCAGTTCTGAAGCGCAGAATCGCCCAGGTTCGATCCCCGGCGTGGGAAAAAAAAAAAAAAAAAAAAAAATAGACAGCAGCAGAAGGGCATCCAGGAGTCATGACCTGGATGTGGCCCGGCCCCCCGAGAGTGTAAGGAATTCAGGGCCGAAACACTTGTCTAAAGGGGGTTACTTCTCTGAAGACCTTCTGTTGTCTAGCTCTCCCTAGAGTTTCTTTCTACCTTCTACCTACATTAACATATATACCACACATACATTGACATACATACCACACATACATTGACATACATACCACACATACATTGACATACATACCACATATGCATTGACATACATACCACACATACATTGACATACATACCACACATACATTGACATACATGCCACACATACATTGACATACATACCACACATACATTGACATACATACCACACATACATTGACATACATACCACACATACATTGACATACATACCACACATACACTGACATACATACCACACATACATTGACATACATACCACACATACATTGACATACATATCACACATACAGTGACATACATAATAATAATAATAATAATAATAATAATAATTACAATATTTATATAGCGCAAAATCTTGATAAAATCAAATCTAAGCGCTGAAGCAGACACACACGCACGCACGCACGCACCGCACGCACGCACGCACACGCACGCACACACACACACACACACACACACACACACACACACACACACACACACGCATGGCTATATCACAGGGGCCCCCCCTCTAGGGGGAAGAAACATTCCTTCGACTGACTTGGGAGACGAGTTAATGAGGTGGGTGTGCTGCAGATCAGGCCGTCCATAATTCAACTGGTCACTCAGTTATTTCCATTCGGACAGGGTCTAGCGCCCACGTGGTTCTCATCCATCTTTAGTGGGCACAAAGGGCGGATGGCCTGAATTACCAACATTCCTTTGACCGACTCGGTAGATGAGTTAATGAGATGGGCGCACTGGAGATCACGCCATCCATAATTCAATTTGTCACTCAGCAATTTCCATTCAAACGGGATCTAACTCTCACATGGTTCTTATCCACCTTTAATGGGCACAAAGGGTAGATAACCAGATTACCAACATTTCTCAGCAAATACCAGTGTCCAAGAAAATTTATAGGTATGTTGAATGACGACCATGGCCGCTATGTTAATATCGCCATCACTGTCCAAGAAAATTTATAGGTATGTTGAATGACGACCAAGGCAGCTATGCCAGGATCGCCATGTTCCCCAAATTTGAAATGCCCAGTTTTATTGATATCGACAGCTAGAGGGCAGCTGGGAATGTTTGTAGCTGAGACAAAGACCGGTAAATGGGAATCGCACTGTATATAGGCTAGCAGTCAGTCGTTAGGAGTCACTTACTAGAGTGGGAGACTTACTAGTGGGAGAGTAACTAGAGTGGGAGAGTCAGCACTGAGTCGGCACCCAGTGTGACAGTGAGTCAGTGAACGAGAGACGTCCCCAATCTATCTTAAAGGTATGTGACTACGTTTCATCTTATACTTTTGTTAGGGTAGGGATAGAAGTAGGTAGTATGTTTTCTTTGCCATGAAGCAGAGAGAGAGAGAGGGAATAGAGTAGGAATTATGAAAGTGCTCAGTATTTCAGTGATAAGTAAGTTAGTGAAGATTCGTAGTGCATTTTAGGGTTTTAGGACTATTAGGATTCATGGCACACGCTCTTGGTGAATTACGTTTTTTCTTAATTGAATAAAGGCTTTGTAGTTATCAATTTATGTGTGGACTGCTTTGAGAATCAGGTCCAGCGTATTTGTGTATTTCTTCTCGTCACTCTCCTTTCTGGTTGTATGTGATGTTTGAGACAGAGTGACCCTAAATTCTCCTATGATAAAAAGAGACTAAATTCTTTCCCTGATAGATGGCAAGACCAAATTCTCCTTGCGATACTTCAAAGCAGAGAAACAATTTCTCATTCTCACCACCTCATCCCCAAACCACTTTCTTCCTGCGATAGCTATAAATGGGGAGAAAGAATAAAAGCAATAAAAGCAAGAATAAAAGCAATGGAAAATTATAGAGAGCATAGCATATACAATTATATATTACAACCATGTGATTCCCCTCCGAGCGGAGACAGGCTGCAGAGGGGGGGGGGGGGGGGGTTGAGTGAGGTTAGGATTTTATGCGGAGGAGATAAGGTGAGTTTTGAGAGCGGACTTGAAGGAGACAAAATAGGTTGCTGACGGACTGAGAGAGGAAGTTTGTTCCAGGAGAGTGGACCAGAAACAGAGAAGGCTCGTGGACCATAGGTATTGAGCTTAGTGCGTGGAAAGCGAAAAGTCAGAGGATCGGAGGCAGAGCGGAGGGTACGTGAGGGAAATAGATCTGAAGTAGGCTTGACAGGTAATCGGGGGCTGCGTTATTGAGGCTTTTGTAGCACATGGTGTCTAGTTTGTACTGTATGCGCTTTGATACAGGGAGCCAGTGAAGTTGTGCCAGGAGAGGAGATATGTGGTCAGCTTTTTTCTTTTTGAGTACAAGGCGTACAGCATTGTTTTGAATGCGCTGTTGGATGTGAATGGTGGAGGCAGGAAGACCAGACAGGAGTGAATTGCAATAGTCAATGCGAGACATTATGAAGGGGAGAGAACGAGTTTTGTAGTTGTTTCGACAGAGAGATACTTCCACACATACATTGACATACATACCACACATACATTGACATACATACCACACATACATTGACATACCCCTATACATACACACACATACATTGACATACATACCACACATACATTGACATACATACCACATACATTGACATACATACCACACATACATTGATATACATACCACACATACATTGACATACATACCACACATACATTGACATACATACCACATACACATTGACATACATACCACACATACATTGACATACATACCACACATACATTGACATACATACAGCACATACATTGACATACATACCACATACACATTGACATACATACCACACATACATTGACATACATACTACACATACATTGACATACATACCACACATACATTGACATACATACCACACATACATTGACATACATACCACACATACATTGACATACATACCACATATACATTGACATACATACCACACATACATTGACATACATACCACACATACATTGACATACATACCACACAGGCATTGACATACATACCACACATACATTGACATACATACCACACATACATTGACATACATACCACATACACATTGACATATATACCATACATACATTGACATACATACCACACATACATTGACATACATACCACACACACATTGACATACATACCACACATACATTGACATACATACCACACATACATTGACATATATACCACATACACATTGACATACATACCACACATACATTGACATACATACCACATACACATTGACATACATACCACACATACATTGACATACATACCACGCATACATTGACATATATACCACATACACATTGACATACATACCACACATACATTGACATACATACCACACATACATTGACATACATACCACACATACATTGACATACATACCACATACACATTGACATACATACCACACGTACATTGACATACATACCACACATACATTGACATACATACCACATACTCATTGACATACATACCACACATACATTGACATACATACCACACATACATTGACATACATACCACATACACATTGACATACATACCACACATACATTGACATACATACCACACATACATTGACATACATACCACACATACATTGACATACATACCACACATACATTGACATACATACCACACATACATTGACATACATACCACACATACATTGACATACATACCACAAACACATTGACATACATACCACATACACATTGACATACATACCACACATACATTGACATACATACCACACATACACATACATACCACACATACATTGACATACATACATACATACATTGACATACATACCACACATACATTGACATACATACCACACATACACATACATACATACATACATACATACATACATACATACATACCACATATACATTGACATACATACCACACATACACATACATACTTTACATACATACCACACATACATTGACATACTATACACATACATACATACATACCACATAAACAGACATACATACATACACATACATACATACATACATACATACATACATACATACATACATACATACATACATACATCATATACAATATACGTTGGCATACTATACATGCTTGCATACATACATACATAACATACATACCACACATTACATACATACATACATACATACATACATACATACATACATACCACACATATTACAATACATACATACCACACATATACATACATACATACATACCACACTACACATAAGACATACATACCACACATACACATACACATACATACATACATACATACATACATACATACCACACATATACATACAGACATATGTACATACATATATACGTACATACATACCACATATAAATAATAATAATAATAATAATAATAATAATTTAATAATAATAATAATATAATTTTTATTTATATAGCGCAAAATCTGTATAATCAAATCTAAGCGCTGAGCGTATACATGCTTACATACTACATACATATGAGCGTATACATGCATACATACATGCTTACATACTTACATACATAAATCTAGCTGAGCGAAATACATGCATACATACATACATACATAATCTAAGCGTATACATACATACATACGTACGCACATGCATACATAATAATTACAATAATTTAATACGCAATCTCGACAAATCAAACCCAAGCGCGAAAATGACACACACGCACACACGCATCGCACGCACATACACGCACCACAACATACAACATACACATCACACACACATAACATACACACACACACACACACCACTCACACACAACACATCACACACACACAACATCATGGCACAAATGGGGAGAAAAAATAATAAGCAATAAAAGCAATGAATAAAACCAATGGAAAACACAGAAGCACATATATACAATTACTTTGGTCATTCAAGAATAAAGACATGTCAATCTTGACTAAGACCAATTATTGTATTATTTCTCTCCTCTTCATAGTTGTGTGTAGGGTAGTTGCAGATAATAAAGGTAGGCTTGGGCGCTCCTTTTTGAGGAGTGTTCTGAGCTTAGGGTTTTGACTTGTATCTGCTCTAGCTAGCTGAAGGGTAGCGCAAACTATGTTAGATTTAGAGGTTAACAACATGGAGATAATTTCTACGTGACTCTCAAGAGTTACGTCCATTGGTTGATATTATAAAAATTCTCCCTGCTTCCCTCTTATTCTTTGGTAATACCTACATGCCGAAGCAACCCTGTATATGTCTGTCTTGTCATATGTGTGTGTGATTTGGTCATTCAAGAATAAAAGACTATGTCAATCTTGAACATAAGACCAATATATTGTATTATTTCTCTCCTCTCTCATAGTTGTGTGTAGGGTAGTTGCAGAGTATAAAGGTAGGCTTGGGCGCTCCTTTTTTGAGGAGTGTTCTGAGCTTACGGTTTTTTGTGCTTTGTATCTGCTTCTATGCTAGCTGAATGGGTAGCGCAAACTATGTTAGATTTGAGAGGTTCAACAACATGGGAGATAATTTCTACGTGACTCTCAAGAGTTACGTCCTTTGGTTGATATTATAAAAATTCTCCCTGCTTCCCTCTTATTTCTTTGGTATTACCTACATGCCTTGGAAGCAACCCTGTATATGTTCTGTCTTGTCTATGTGTGTGTGTTTGGTCAGTTCAAGAATAAAAGACTATGTCAATCTTGAACATAAGACCAATATATTGTATTATTTCTCTCCTCTCTCATAGTTGTGTGTAGGGTAGTTGCAGAGTATAAAGGTAGGCTTGGGCGCTCCTTTTTTGAGGAGTGTTCTGAGCTTACGGTTTTTGTGCTTTGTATCTGCTTCTATGCTAGCTGAATGGGTAGCGCAAACTATGTTAGATTTGAGAGGTTCAACAACATGGGAGATAATTTCTACGTGACTCTCAAGAGTTACGTCCTTTGGTTGATATTATAAAAATTCTCCCTGCTTCCCTCTTATTTCTTTGGTATTACCTACATGCCTTGGAAGCAACCCTGTATATGTTCTGTCTTGTCTATGTGTGTGTGTTTGGTCAGTTCAAGAATAAAAGACTATGTCAATCTTGAACATAAGACCAATATATTGTATTATTTCTCTCCTCTCTCATAGTTGTGTGTAGGGTAGTTGCAGAGTATAAAGGTAGGCTTGGGCGCTCCTTTTTTGAGGAGTGTTCTGAGCTTACGGTTTTTGTGCTTTGTATCTGCTTCTATGCTAGCTGAATGGGTAGCGCAAACTATGTTAGATTTGAGAGGTTCAACAACATGGGAGATAATTTCTACGTGACTCTCAAGAGTTACGTCCTTTGGTTGATATTATAAAAATTCTCCGCTTCCCTCTTATTTCTTTGGTATTACCTACATGCTTGGAAGCAACCCTGTATATGTTCTGTCTTGTCTATGTGTGTGTGTTTGGTCAGTTCAAGAATAAAAGACTATGTCAATCTTGAACATAAGACCAATATATTGTATTATTTCTCTCCTCTCTCATAGTTGTGTGTAGGGTAGTTGCAGAGTATAAAGGTAGGCTTGGGCGCTCCTTTTTTGAGGAGTGTTCTGAGCTTACGGTTTTTGTGCTTTGTATCTGCTTCTATGCTAGCTGAATGGGTAGCGCAAACTATGTTAGATTTGAGAGGTTCAACAACATGGGAGATAATTTCTACGTGACTCTCAAGAGTTACGTCCTTTGGTTGATATTATAAAAATTCTCCCTGCTTCCCTCTTATTTCTTTGGTATTACCTACATGCCTTGGAAGCAACCCTGTATATGTTCTGTCTTGTCTATGTGTGTGTGTTTGGTCAGTTCAAGAATAAAAGACTATGTCAATCTTGAACATAAGACCAATATATTGTATTATTTCTCTCCTCTCTCATAGTTGTGTGTAGGGTAGTTGCAGAGTATAAAGGTAGGCTTGGGCGCTCCTTTTTTGAGGAGTGTTCTGAGCTTACGGTTTTTGTGCTTTGTATCTGCTTCTATGCTAGCTGAATGGGTAGCGCAAACTATGTTAGATTTGAGAGGTTCAACAACATGGGAGATAATTTTCTACGTGACTCTCAAGAGTTACGTCCTTTGGTTGATACAATTATATATTAAAACAAAGTGATTCCCCTCCGATCGGAGACAGGCTGCAGAGGGGGGTTGAGTGATGTTAGGATTTTATGCAGAGGAGAAAAGGTGAGTTTTGAGAGCGGACTTGAAGGAGGCAAAAGTAGGTTGCTGACGGACTGAGAGAGGAAGTTTGTTCCAGGAGAGTGGACCAGAAACAGAGAAGGCTCGTGGACCATAGGTATTGAGCTTAGTGCGTGGAAAGCGAAAAGTCAGAGGATCGGAGGCAGAGCGGAGGGTACGTGAGGGAAATAGATCTCAAGTAGGCTTGACAGGTAATCGGGGGCTGCGTTATTGAGGCTTTTGTAGCACATGGTGTCTAGTTTGTACTGTATGCGCTTTGATACAGGGAGCCAGT
>JAPXFY010000015.1:85783308-85825808 GCA_030674185.1 Monoplex corrugatus
CCTTGCCACATGGCGTTGGCGATCATGGCCTTCCATATGTTTCTATCCCTTGTCGCCGCAAGCCAGACATTCGACCTGAATTGTGCACTGTGAGTGAGATCCGTCATTATGTAATGGTTATGACGATAATAACTGGGCGTGGTTAGTGAGACACAGCTGACCTCAGAATTTAACAAGTCGGCTGAGGGAATTGTAAAATAACTGTAAAACCTTCCCTGACTAGTACTAGCACGGACACGGTACAGTCGACATACAGCATATCCTACATACCATCGTGATTGTTGGGAGGCCATCTTGAGTAAGCATGGTGTCTTGTGACTGACGGCCTTGGTTGACCAACACCAGTGTGACCACAAATGATGATCTAATGGCCAGTTTCAGTTTCACTTTCAATACATACCCTTGGTTTAAATAAAAATAACAAATTTGAATTTGAAGCGAGGGATAGGGGATGGGTGCCACCCTCGTGGTGCATGCTCCGGGAAAAGTTGACGTCTCTGCAACCTCACTCCCCCACGACCCCAGGGTTATGGAACTATCTAGGTAGGACATCAGGACCTGGGCAGCTCATGGGTTTATGTGCAGACTTCAGGCTTGTGCCGTGATCATTCCGGATTTTCCCCATCACATGGCAACTGTGACGTTAGTAGGCCCTACATATGGAATTCATTCCGAGCGTGGAGATGTCATCTTGAGAAATTTTTGTTGTTGTTATTGTTGTTTAAAGCCCAGCGACTGCGCAGAGCCATATCAGGGCTATAACCGCTTCAAAACACACAAAACTTCAACAGGAAAAAAAAAAGAAAAAGAAAAGAAAATTAAATACACATATCAATGCATTCGCGCACATAATCTAAGGACATGCCCCAGCGTAGGACCATTCCGTCCGATTTATCGCACAGGGGAAATTTAAAAAACACTCCTGAATACAAATATAGCATACATAAGGACACCAAAACATATGTAAAAACAGGCATAAATTACCTAAAATTGTTTCCGCATATCTCACCTCCTCAGAGCCAAAAATGCACTTAATACGTGTACCGAATTATCGATCCGAAGAAAAAGTACGTAAGATTTTATCGAACAAATACAGGTGAATGGACCAGTAAGGCAGAAAATGACATGTAGAAATGACAGAAATCAAAGCAACAAGGCAGAAACAAAGAGAGTGACAGAAAAGAGGAAATTTCTAGCACAGAATTTCCAGAAGGTGGGGATACTGTTTATACTGAAAGAGCCCCCGACATCCCCACGGGGTGATCTTGAGAAATTGAAACTGAAACTAAAACCATCATGTGTGTTCAGTTGTTTTCAATACAATACCGTGGGCGTATGAACATCGCCATCACATGTAGTGTCACGTGACATCGGCGAACATGGCCCGCCATACGATGGTATGATATGGAGCCAAACATGTCCATGATATGGAGCCAAAAGTGTGCATAACATGGAGCCAAAAGTGTGCATGATATGGAGCCATACGATGGTATGATATGGAGCCAAACATGTGCATGATATGGAGCCAAAAGTGTGCATAACATGGAGCCAAAAGTGTACATAATATGGAGCCATACGATGGTATGATATGGAGCCAAACATGTGCATGATATGGAGCCATACGATGGTATGATATGGAGCCAAACATGTGTATGATATGGAGCCATACGATGGTATGATATGGAGCCAAACATGTGCACGATATGGAGCCAAACATGTGCATGATTGGAGCCAAACGTATGCATGATATGGAGCCAAACATGTGCATGATATGGAGCCAACATGTGCATGATATGGAGCCATACGATGGTATGATATGGAGCCAAACATGTGCATGATATGGAGCCATACGATGTTATAATATGGAGCCAAACGTATGCATGATATGGAGCCAAACGTGTGCACGATATGGAGCCAAAAGTGTGCATGATATGGAGCCATACGATGGTACGATATGGAGCCAAACATGTGCATGATATGGAGCCATACGATGTTATAATATGGAGCCAAACGTATGCATGATATGGAGCCAAACATGTGCATGATATGGAGCCAGACGTGTGCATGATATGGAGCCAAACGTGTGCATGATATGGAGCCAGACGTGTGCATGATATGGAGCCAAACGTGTGCATGATATGGAGCCAAACGTGTGCATGATATGGAGCCAGACGTGTGCATGATATGGAGCCAAACGTTGCATGATATGGAACCAGACGTGTGCATGATATGGAGCCAAACGTGTGCATGATATGGAGCCAAAACGTGTGCATGATACGGAGCCAAAACGTGTGCATGATATGGAGCCAAACGTGTGCATGATATGGAGCCAAACGTATGCATGATATGGAGCCAAAAGTGTGCATGATATGGAGCCAAACGTGTGCACGATATGGAGCCAAAGTGTGCATGATATGGAACCAAAGTGTGCATGATATGGAGCCAAACGTGTGCATGATACGGAGCCAAACGTGTGCATGATATGGAGCCAAACGTGTGCACAATATGGCCAAACGTGTGCATGATATGGAGCAAATGTGTGCATGATATGGAGCCAAAAGTGTGCATGAAACCACTACAACCCAAAGCGCACTGCTGACTTCATCTGGCTCATTGACCTTCCTGACAAGTGGCTCATTGTCCTTCCTGACAAGTGGCTCATGTTGTGTCCATTCCTCCTGACAAGTGGCTCATTGTCCTTCCTGACAAGTGGCTCATTGACCTTCCTGACAAGTGGCTCATTGACCTTCCTGACAAGTGGCTCATTGACCTTCCTGACAAGTGGTCAGTCTCTGAACCTTCCTGACAGATGGGTGGCTCATTGCTTCTGACAAGTGGCTCTTGCTTCCTGACAAGTGGCTCATTGTTCCTTCCTGACAGTGGCTCATTGTCCTTCCTGACAGTGGCTCATTGTCCTTCCTGACAGTGGCTTTTGCCTTCTGAACAAGTCCCTTGTTTCGGCGATTCAAATCCATGCACCAGAAACAAATACCCTGGCTTTTCCCTTACCTTTGTATGAAGGATTTCATTCTATCCGGCACTGTCTTTTTCATTGCCGACTTTTAAGCAATCATTTTCAGCCTCTAAGATCTCTCTCTGTACAGGGCAAACAAACCCCGTTTAGATGCTTCAGATCATGAAGACAACTGTCATGGATGGTCACCTCTAGTCCTGGCAGCCAGTTTTGCTCACTCATCATCAGTTGGACCATATCTTTAAAGATTTCTAGCTCCTTCCAAAGTCGTCCTTATTTTTGACTTTTTGAAACTTCCATCTGAGACATGAAAACTACAACAGTACAAGACATTGCTCTCTCTCTCTCCAATTACATGACATGGTTCAACGTCCAAGACAGTCTCCAATCGTGACAACGCTGGGACGTTAATATGCAACAACAACAACTAAAACAACAACAACATCGTGTTACGTTCTAACCCCAAAACAAATATCCTTCATTTGGATGTCTGTGCGTGTTTTCAATCAGTCAGTGATTGGATGTCTGTGCGTGTTTTCAATCAGTCAGTGATTGGATGTCTGTGCGTGTTTTCAATCAGTCAGTGATTGGATGTCTGTGCGTGTTTTCAATCAGTCAGTGATTGGATGTCTGTGCGTGTTTTCAATCAGTCAGTGATTGGATGTCTGTGCGTGTTTTAAATCAGTCAGTGATTGGATGTCTGTGCATGTTTTAAATCAGTCAGTGATTGGATGTCTGTGCGTGTTTTAAATCAGTCAGTGATTGGATGTCTGTGCGTGTTTTAAATCAGTCAGTGATTGGATGTCTGTGCATGTTTTTCAATCAGTCAGTGATTGGATGTCTGTGCATGTTTTAAATCAGTCAGTGATTGGATGTCTGTGCGTGTTTTAAATCAGTCAGTGATTGGATGTCTGTGCGTGTTTTTAAATCAGTCAGTGATTGGATGTCTGTGCATGTTTTAAATCAGTCAGTGATTGGATGTCTGTGCGTGTTTTAAATCAGTCAGTGATTGGATGTCTGTGCATGTTTTAAATCAGTCAGTGATTGGATGTCTGTGCATGTTTTAAATCAGTCAGTGATTGGATGTCTGTGCGTGTTTTAAATCAGTCAGTGATTGGATGTCTGTGCATGTTTTAAATCAGTCAGTGATTGGATGTCTGTGCGTGTTTTAAATCAGTCAGTGATTGGATGTCTGTGCATGTTTTAAATCAGTCAGTGATTGGATGTCTGTGCATGTTTTAAATCAGTCAGTGATTGGATGTCTGTGCGTGTTTTAAATCAGTCAGTGATTGGATGTCTGTGCATGTTTTAAATCAGTCAGTGATTGGATGTCTGTGCGTGTTTTCAATCAGTCAGTGATTGGATGTCTGTGCATGTTTTAAATCAGTCAGTGATTGGATGTCTGTGCATGTTTTAAATCAGTCAGTGATTGGATGTCTGTGCATGTTTTCAATCAGTCAGTGATTGGATGTCTGTGCGTGTTTTAAATCAGTCAGTGATTGGATGTCTGTGCGTGTTTTAAATCAGTCAGTGATTGGATGTCTGTGCATGTTTTAAATCAGTCAGTGATTGGATGTCTGTGCATGTTTTAAATCAGTCAGTGATTGGATGTCTGTGCGTGTTTTAAATCAGTCAGTGATTGGATGTCTGTGCGTGTTTTAAATCAGTCAGTGATTGGATGTCTGTGCATGTTTTCAATCAGTCAGTGATTGGATGTCTGTGCGTGTTTTAAATCAGTCAGTGATTGGATGTCTGTGCATGTTTTAAATCAGTCAGTGATTGGATGTCTGTGCATGTTTTAAATCAGTCAGTGATTGGATGTCTGTGCGTGTTTTAAATCAGTCAGTGATTGGATGTCTGTGCATGTTTTAAATCAGTCAGTGATTGGATGTCTGTGCGTGTTTTAAATCAGTCAGTGATTGGATGTCTGTGCATGTTTTAAATCAGTCAGTGATTGGATGTCTGTGCATGTTTTAAATCAGTCAGTGATTGGATGTCTGTGCGTGTTTTAAATCAGTCAGTGATTGGATGTCTGTGCATGTTTTAAATCAGTCAGTGATTGGATGTCTGTGCGTGTTTTAAATCAGTCAGTGATTGGATGTCTGTGCATGTTTTAAATCAGTCAGTGATTGGATGTCTGTGCATGTTTTAAATCAGTCAGTGATTGGATGTCTGTGCGTGTTTTAAATCAGTCAGTGATTGGATGTCTGTGCATATTTTAAATCAGTCAGTGATTGGATGTCTGTGCGTGTTTTAAATCAGTCAGTGATTGGATGTCTGTGCATGTTTTCAATCAGTCAGTGATTGGATGTCTGTGCGTGTTTTAAATCAGTCAGTGATTGGATGTCTGTACATGTTTTAAATCAGTCAGTGATTGGATGTCTGTGCGTGTTTTAAATCAGTCAGTGATTGGATGTCTGTGCGTGTTTTAAATCAGTCAGTGATTGGATGTCTGTGCGTGTTTTAAATCAGTCAGTGATTGGATGTCTGTGCATGTTTTAAATCAGTCAGTGATTGGATGTCTGTGCGTGTTTTAAATCAGTCAGTGATTGGATGTCTGTGCATGATTTAAATCAGTCAGTGATTGGATGTCTGTGCATGTTTTAAATCAGTCAGTGATTGGATGTCTGTGCATGTTTTAAATCAGTCAGTGATTGGATGTCTGTGCATGTTTTAAATCAGTCAGTGATTGGATGTCTGTGCGTGTTTTAAATCAGTCAGTGATTGGATGTCTGTGCATGTTTTAAATCAGTCAGTGATTGGATGTCTGTGCATGTTTTAAATCAGTCAGTGACATCCTAACTGCTGTACAGCAGAAGAGACGAGGGATGAGGGAGAAAAGCTGGGAAGATGTCAGTCAGATGTCAGATAGTTTCAATAAACCACTCCTTTCATTTATGTGGTTCAGCAAACTCTCTCTCTCTCTCTCTCTCTCTCTCACTAATCTCACTCTCTCACTCCCTCCCCCTCTCCCTCTCTTTCTTTGTCTCCCTCTTTTTCAGGCCTTTCTCTCCCTGTGTGTCTTGAAATGATAGGGATGGATGGAAAAGAGATATCGACCTGAGGAAAGAACAGATAGTTTCTGTTCCGGTTTTAGTTTCAATTTTCTCAAGATAGTATCTCAAAGGCTCGAAATAAATTCTATAAGCTGTTCTAGATAGTCCATAGAAACCACAGAATTCCATCAACCCAAGTACACAGGACCCACTGCCAACACCCCACTCCGCCACGGCCACAAAACGTCTCTCAGCCCTTCTCCTCCACCCCATTAAAAGACCAATGTATAGGCCTACCTCACACATGCAGCCACATACCATGGTAATCCTACTGAATAAAGAACAATGAAATAAGATGAAATAATATTCCCTATACATACATACTTCCTCTCCCTCATTTGTACAATCGACTCTTTTTTCTCTTTGAATTTATGTATGGCTGTCTCCCCGTCTCTGTCTCTTCCCCCTCTGACGGTAGGTTCCTTCCTAAGGTGGGCCACATGTTACTTTTGTTGTTACTTTAGTGGGGGTGGGGGTGGGGGACATGTTTCGAGTTACGTCCCCGCATGCAACAACACTCTGGTGGTGTCAGCCTAGTGTTTCATGGTATTGTTCTCAACCTTACCTCCCCATTTCAAGACCTTGCCAGTGCATAGGGATTTTTGCAGGCTCAAAGAGCATACCACAAAATTACTCTCAGATTTTACTGAAGCATACATAGAATGTCCGAGTGTAACTACTACCTCATGAACAAATTCTGAACTCCAAACTTTCTCCCCATCTCTCTCTCTCTCCTTTTCTATCATTCTCCTCCATCCTCCAATATGCCACAAGAATCAACTATGCCCATTTTGCGATGGTTTAGAAAATGAAATATACTTGCTGTTTCTCTGTAAAAATATAGATGTGTCAAGGGCAAATACATTAAAAATATTTAAAAGAGAAATGGTCGAGGTTGTATCATGTGTAAAGATTTATTGTATAATCAAACGATTAGAATTACGAGAGATGTTGTCATGTGTCTATTTCATTCACTTACAGCCAAGACAAAACCATTTACGAACTACACAGCTGACAATCATTATTTCCATAAAGCATTCAGTCAGTGTTCCTGTGCCATTTGTTTGCCCAACATCAAACACTCTCTCTCTCTCTCTCCCTTCCTCCCTCTCTCTGTGTCCCTCTCTCCCTTTCTTTCTCTCTCGGTTATTTCCACGTCATTATCATTCTGTGATGTCTGTTCATAACAACACAAAACGTTAATTTATTTCAGGCTACAGGATTCTGTGCAGTGTTGCCTTAGAGACAGCTCCAGTGTTTTTGTGATTGATGCTCGCGTTTTTTCTTTCATAGTGGATTTTTAGTAAAGTTTGTTGTAAAAGCTCTCCTGAGGATAGTCAACGACATTCTTCTCGGTCTTGACAATGACCGAGTTTCCATTCTTGCTCTCTTAGATCTCTCCGCTACCTTTGACACTATTGATCATTCTATCCTTCTGTCCAGACTTCAAACTTCTTTTGGCATCTGTGGTTCTGTTCTGAGTTGGTTCCAATCCTATCTAGTCGATCGCACTCAAACTGTCTGTGTGAAGGGTGTTTCTTCTG
Organism: Monoplex corrugatus; assembly: GCA_030674185.1. Classification (NCBI taxonomy): domain Eukaryota; kingdom Metazoa; phylum Mollusca; class Gastropoda; order Littorinimorpha; family Ranellidae; genus Monoplex; species Monoplex corrugatus. The sequence continues at coordinate 85,790,883 of JAPXFY010000015.1, forward strand.
AACCATCTGTTCTGTCTTCCGGCGTCCCACAAGGGTCTGTTCTGGGACCCATGCTTTTTGTGCTGTATGCGTCACCTGTGTCCGATGTCATCAGTCGTCACGCCATGTCACATGAGAGCTTCGCTGATGATACTCAGGTTCATCAGTCGGCTTCCATTAATGAAATTGATGGGCTGATGGCTCGGACGCAGGGGTGCATTTCAGACCTGAAGGTATGGATGACACAAAATAAACTTCAGCTAAATGATGACAAAACGGAACTCCTCCTAGCTTGCCCCAAGAAATTTCTCAGCCAACCATCTTTGCCCACTTCTCTTGAAATGGGCAATATCACAGTTCCCTTTTCTTCCGCTGTTCGCAGTCTTGGGGTCACTCTTGACCAAACCCTCTCTTTTCAGCAACACATCTCAAATGTTTGTAGAAGTGCTTACTTTGAACTTCGGAAGATTAGCTCTGTCCGCCACCTCCTGTCTGCTGACGCTACTAAAACTCTAGTCTGTGCTTTCATCTTCTCTAAACTTGACTATTGCAACTCTCTTTTGGTTGGACTTCCTAAACATCTCTTACATAGACTTCAACGAATACAGAATAATGCCGCCCGTCTGGTTTGTAGGTCCTCTAAATTTGAACATGTCTCTCCTTTGCTTCACTCACTTCACTGGCTTCCCATCTCAGACAGGATAGATTACAAAATTTCTTCACTGACCTACCATGCTGTCTCTGGCACTGGCCCTGAATACCTCTCTGAACTTGTTCACATTTACACTCCTTCTCGCTCTCTCCGCTCTTCATCTGACACTAGACTTCTCCGCATTCCCTCTGTGAGGACAAAAACTTATGGCCAACGATCTTTCTCTTACCAGGCTCCCACTACGTGGAATACCCTACCAACTCCTCTCAGGCACGCAGAGTCTATTACCTCTTTCAAAACCTCACTCAAAACACATCTGTTCTCGTGCTGACTTCTCCTCTTCGTGGTGCTTCTTCTTTATGCTTATGATATTGACAACCTGCGATCGTGCATGTTGTGTGTGTGTGTGTGTGTTTGTGTGTGTGTGTGCGCGCGCGCGCGCGTGCGTGCGTGTGTGTGTGTGTGTGTGTGTGTGTGTGTGTGTGTGTGTGTCTGTGTGTGTGTGTGTGTGTACTTGTAAAGCGCCAGAAGCAATTTTTTGGACTGTGCGCTATATAAATGCTCATTATTATTATTATTATTATTATTACGAAAGGTCTGTTGTTGTTTCATTGCGTAAGTCAGTGTTTGAACTTGAATATTCTGTGGTTTTTGATGTATCTTCTTACTTGTGTAGCTTTGATGGTGGTTGTTTTCTCATTGTATACGTAGTTGTGAACATTTTTTGTTTTGCGAAATGTAAAGCGCTGGTGAGCATGTTTGCATGGAATATGCGCTATATAAATAAACATTATTATTATTATTATTAAAGGTATGCTTTTAAGTTCCCGGGGTCTTTAAGTGCTTGTTGTAGTACTGTTGTGCCGTTCTTTTTCCCCATTTATAGCCATTTGTATGTGTGTGTGCGTTTGTGTGCATGCGTGCGTATGTGTATGTTCAGCGCTTAGATTTGATTTATATCAAGATTTTGCGCTATATAAATATTATTATTAATTTAACCTTTGCTGAAACTTGTCTTTTACGATGTTGTGGGAGACTTGTCATCTGAAGATGTAGTGGAGTTGTTCTGTGAGATGATGTTCTAGTTCGATAATTGCTTTCTGTATTGGTTGTTCCTGATGATGATGGTGAGACCTCCAGTGAAATAACAAAGACAACTTTAACCATCAACTTTGTTGACGGGGCTTTTCAAAATTTTGGCAGCCGGCGTGACTGTCACGACCATCAGTGAATGAATATATCCTTCGTGCAGAAAGGCAGGAAAACACTGGCGGGAAGGGGGATAACTCTTTTACAGCACTGCTTATGAAGGGGAACAAGAGTCCATTCCCATTAAATTGGCTGAACCATGACTTGTCGACAGTACAGGGTTCGGCCACCTTCCACAGTCTGTTCTGCACGGGCTTTCACGGGTGTGGTTTTCGTTTTTTTGTCCGAAAAACGCCAACCAACCGACCAACCAACCAACCAACCAACCAACCAACTAACCAACCAACCAACCAACAAACAAACAAAAATGTTTGCGCTATATAAATAAAATAAAAAATAAATAAAAAATAAAATATATTAAATGTGCGTGTGGCCTCCGGTCTACCCAAATGTAACAGGAAACCTACCAAACTCTGTTCGGGGTTGGGTGAAATATTTGGAGGAGACGGGCATCATCCTCATGAATCTGATTGCAAAGAAAAGTTGAGGTCTGTATGTCATGTATCGCCAGGTCACGGGGCATTTTAAGTTCCCAGCAAGGAGTACGTCGTTTGTCACCGAAGGTAGTTGTCAGCTTAAGGCACAATTCATATGCAAATTTCATGCTGTCTCTAATCGTGAACACCGTTTTGCCGTGAGATTTTTGCTTTCTGAGATACGGGCTTTGGAAAATGGTACCCTACCCTTCTGATTCGTCATCTTGAAATAAAATCCAATACAAATATTATATCAGTCCTTTCAAAATCATTCTGGGATGTTTTGGCTCCAACCGGCACTTGTCCAGGACTGAGCGTGTTCTGGGTTCATTGAGAACATGCAGTTAAGTTTCTTTCCACTTCACAGACACGTCATTGAGGGTGCTGCTCAAATCTTTTGACCAACACCGCAGGTCTTTGTATCTCTCGGGCCTGGTTGACGCCAGGATATTATTATGATAGCAAGCACAGAAAACAGCACTGTCACGCAGTCTCAATCCCTGATGGAACTCCATATCATTCTTATCATCGTTACCATCGTCATCATCGCTTTGTACATACCGTGCCACCGTCTGTGGCCATTAAGATGGCTAGAAAATGGGACAAATTAACACCACCATCACCGCCACCACCTCCACCACCACCACCACTACCACCAGCAACAACAACAACAACAACAACAATAACAATAATAATAATAATAAGATAATAATAATAACAAAGTGATATCATAAGACGCCAAGTCGTGATTCAAGAATCAAACCAAGGCCATCACTCACCAAAGCAATCACCAACAACGGCCATCATTCACCAACAACGGCCATCATTCACCAAAGCCATCATTCACCAACAACGGCCATCATTCACCAACAACGGCCATCATTCACCACAACGCAATCACCAACAACGGCCATCATTCACCAACAACGGCCATCATTCACCAACAATCACAACAACGGCCATCATTCACCAAAGCAATCACCAACAACGGCCATCATTCACCAACAACGGTCATCATTCACCAAAGCAATCACCAACAACGGCCATCATTCACCAACAACGGCCATCATTCACCAAAGCAATCACCAACAACGGCCATCATTCACCAAAGCAATCACCAACAACGGTCATCATTCACCAAAGCAATCACCAACAACGGCCATCATTCACCAAAGCAATCACCAACAACGGCCATCATTCACCAAAGCAATCACCAACAACGGCCATCATTCACCAAAGCAATCACCAACAACGCATCATCACAAAGCATCACCAAACGGCCATCATTCACCAAAGCAATCACCAACAACGGCCATCATTCACCAAAGCAATCACCAACAACGGCCAAAATTCCAGGCACAAAGCATACACACACACAGGAGGGGGAAGACAGGAGGGGAATAGGGCAAGTGACCTCTGACCCAAGCCGTCATCCTCCCTCTGTTATAACACACACACACACACACACACACACACACACACACACACACACACACACACACACACACACACAACACACACACACACATACACACACACACACATAACACACACACAACACAACACACACACACAAACACACAACACACAACACACACACAAACTGACACACACACACATACACACAACACACACACACACAACACACACACACACACATACACACACACACACAAACACACACACACACAAACAAACACACACACACACAACACACACACAACATACACACACACACACACACACACACAGAGGACGATGAACTAGGCTACACTCAAACCTGTTTGACGAATGATCTTTGACTTAAAAAAAAAAAGTGATAAAGAAGATATTGTTTGGGTTAGAACCTTTGGTATGGCTTATCACCTGGTGGGTAAAGGAAGATATTGTTTGGGTTAGAACCTTTGGTATGGCTTATCACCTGGTGGGTAAAGGAAGATATTGTTTGGTTAGAACTTGTAGGATAACCTTTGGTATGGCTTATCACCTGTGGGTAAAGGAAGATATTGTTTGGGTTAGAACCTTTGGTATGGCTTATCACCTGGTGGGTAAAGGAAGATTTTTTTTGGCCAAATGACGCAGGTCAGCATTATGTACAGACCTGCCAACGCCAAACCTCCCTCATACGTACGCACACGTAGAACATGAAACATGCACGTTAAAGACCCTGTAATCCATGTCACCTTGAGGAAAACACCCCGCCAGCACACTCACTGAAGACGGAGGATGGAGTATGCAGACTGTGCAGCAACATAACTCCTGCACAGTGTGGGCCAAACGACATGCATACAGACATCTGATAAAACATTACTCGGAATCTACTGGTTTATGTATGTATATCTATGTATCTATCTGTATAATCATGTCTACATCTCCTCTCTCTCTCTCTCTCTTCTCTCTCTCTCTCTCTCTCTCTCTCTCCTCTCTCTCATTATATATATATATATATATATAGGCTATATATATTATATGTATGTATATATACATACATACGTTTACTGGGAAGATCGGGAGTAGATGGTCACGTGTTATTCAATTCACAGAGTCGTCACTGTGGGTGTACTGACATTTCCCGACCAGCACCACAAGTGTATGTATATCCTGGGTGCCATTAACACCAAGATATAACTTGAAAAGATGCATTTTATCCTTACATTATCATCTAGCTGGGGCCATCGACCAGTTGATACTTGATACTTGATGAATGTCCAAGGTGGAGACCATAAAGGCCTTCAGACTGTGCACTTTTTCATGACTGTTGTCATGGTCACCTAAGCTTTAATGTGTTGGAGAACCAAATATTTATAACACTTTTTTACTAGAAGTGCACCAGAACCAGTCTCTGTGTTCTTATGGTCAGTGCAACGGACTACCTACTGGAGGGTTGCCGGCTTAATTCCCCATCAGTCCTTTTCAACATCATTGTGGGATTTTTTTTTTCAGCCTGAACCGGCTTGTACCCCAGAGTTGGGCGTGCTGTGGACTCATTGGGAACACTGGGATCACACAGTCGAGTCTCATCCACTTAACGAATGCGTCATTGAGAGTGTTGCTCAAATATTCTGACCAGCATTGCAGGTGTCTGTATCTCTCAGGCCTGGTTGACGTCAGGATATATTATGATAGTAAGCGTCGAGTACAACCCTGTCACGCAGTCTCAATCTTAGATGGCGCTCCATAGCATCATGTTTATCATCCTCATCGTCATCATCTTCATCGTATTGTAAAAATTGTGCCAGCTTTTGTGGCCATTAAGATGGCGTAGAAAATGAGACCCCCCCCCCCCCCCATGCCCGCCTCCGACAAAACAAACAAAAAACAACAACAAAAACAACAAAGTGAACACAAAGAAAATTTCTTACATGCGATGACAGAGATCATGATCATACCATTCTGCTTTGCAAATTCACGTGCTTGACTCGGGAGATGAGAACTGTGATTATCCAGTATCATCAGCATCAGCAACTGTTAGGGTGATGCTGAAAGTGGTTGAGAAATTTGACAATGTTTCCATCTCTCGTCCATTCTGATTTATGGAACCTCCCGAGCCACATGGAGCTCTCCTGGGTAGAGCTGATAATGCCTTATTGTGGTAAACACATAGTGCTCAGAATGCCTTACTCTGGTAAACACATAGTGCTCAGAATGCCTTATTCTGGTAAACACATAGTGCTCAGAATGTCTTATTCTGGTAAACACAAAGTGCTCAGAATGCCTTATTCTGGTAAACACAAAGAGCTGATAATGCCTTATTCTGGTAAACACATAGTGCTGATAATGCCTTATTCTGGTAAACACAAAGAGCTGAAAATGCCTTACTCTGGGACGAGTGGAACTGTTTGACAATCAACAGGGATGGCTGTAGGCCTATGTACTGTGTGTAGCAAGTTGTCCCCCTTTGATGACTTGTTTAAGTCTTGATGACTCAACCACTTCTCCTGGCTTCTGTACAGTGGTGATGTCTGTCACTTTCACATTGCAAACATCCTTTGCCTCAAACATGTTTCTGTCCAACACAGTTCCCAGTTTGCTGAAAGAGAGGTCAACGTTTGTTTTGTTAGGCTGAGGTTCTGCTGGTGCTAGCTGCCTCTGGGGTTCTGACGGACAGACTTGGATGTCTCTCTTAAAACAAAACAAAACAAAACAAAACAAACAAAACAAAACAAAAAACAACAACCAGTAAAGCAATCAGCTGCAGTGCATTCATTCTCAGTCCATCCTGGCGGCATTGTAATGTTGACGTGTCGTGCACACTGCCATGCAAAACACACAGGCTTCCATAGGACACAGACCAAAGTAAGTTTCAGCTGCATGATGAAGATATTTGGCAAGTTCCTCTTCTTGACTGTCAGAAAACACCTGATGAACACAAGCAAAACCAGCAGACATATTTGCAGCTGTCTGTCTGTGTCAGACATTAGTCCCTCAGGAGTGGTCACGCAATACAAAACAAAACAAAACAGCCATTTTCTTGGTGACGTCATTCGAAGTGTGGTAGTCGTCAGCTGCTCTTCTGATAATGTCGGATACAGGTCCCTGTTCGGTTTTTCTAACGTAATTTCTCACCATATCTCCTCTGTACCTGAACAAAACAAAAAGCAACGCCAGACTTGCACAGAAACAACACACACACAGACACACACACACACACACACACACACACACACACACACACACACACACACGACACAACACACACACAACACACAACATAGACACACACACACACACACACACACACACACACACACACACACACACACACAGAATTACCCCTTCGCCATACCCATTCACTTCATTCCACTGTCTTCAGCCAGTCTAGATCATAGACAAAGAAGGTGCACAGCACAGTGTCAGCTTTGGTGAATAATGCCAACAAAACCTTTGATTTAACTGACGACAGCAGTTTTGTTCTACGCCTGGCTCTGGCCCCTCCCATCCTCATCATCTGACCACCCTTCCCCATTCAACTATCATCACCACTCTCTCTTAACACTATTGTGACTGGCCCTGCCTCTGCCTGAACTTCCTGCAAGCCTGACCCTACCTCCAATAAATTTCAAGAAAACCAGTAGTTGTAAAAAAAACTCTCTAGAAGGCCTGAATGAAGTCCAATTGTCACCAAAATTTGTGTACTTAATGAAAACCGGATGCTGAGTTTAGCTGTGCTGTTTATAAAGCTATTACTTAAACAGTTTTTAGCCGCCACCTTGGATAAAAGGAGTAAATTTGTGTGTTTTTATTAGTAAATTCTGTACCAAGCTCTTTTTTTCCCTGTTATTTACAGCAAGTAAGCATTTGTTACCACAAATAAGTAAAGGATAGGCTACCAGTGTTTATACACTATGAATTAGTGGAAATAATACTTATAAATATTATGTTCAGAACGAACAGAAATAAAAGACAAAAAACATACACATTCATAACATCCCACTCATCTGTAACAATAACAAAACAAACAAATTGCACTTACCAAATGATGTCCAGGTAATCCATATTTATACAGAAAAAAGTCACATTCTCACATAACGATGTCCAGGTAATCCATGTACAGGGGAAAAAGTCATATTTTCACCAAATGATGTCCAAGACAGAATGAAAATCATATTGTCACCACATGATGTCCAGGTGATCAATAAGATTGGAGAGTACAAAATGTAAGTGATATTGTCACAAATGATGTCCAGGAAATCCATAAAAGAAAAAAGTGACATTTTCAGAATAAAATGATAAAGTATGTACACATTTTTGGGGGGGGGGGGGGGAGGGTGTATAAAATTCATGTTCTCACTCTGGGCTCTTTTTATGCATGCCTTGTTCCCATATGCTTGAACTCTGGCTGTCATATTGATTTAGATTTCTTATTAAAAATTAACATGTTAGATTTCTTATTAACAAATTAACATGTTAGATTTCTTATTAACAAATTAACATGTTAGATTTCTTATTAACAAATTAACATGTTAGATTTCTTTTTATAAAGATAGTTTACATGCAAAAGAAAGAAACTTCAAACATGTGATATGATAAGTATGGGAGAAGTATTAATCAATGTTTGAAAATACTGATCATTGTTTCTTTAACTCTTTGACTCCCGCACCCTGCCCACCAGCTTCTTGCATTGTTGACCATGCTAGCAAAGCAAAAATATAACCTTTTGACTCCCTCACCCTGTCCATCGGCTTTCTGCAGGAAGCAGGTGAGGGAGTTAAAGGGTTAAGTTTTTGCAGTTGGTGAACAGGGTGCGGAAGTCAAAGGGTTAAAAATCAAGATTGCGTTAATTTTTCATGCAGAACTGTCATAGCATCAGGTATCTTTATTCATGTATACGGGTCTGCACTTGCATTCCACTTGATAACTTGTTTTAGTAATTTTATTCATTTATTCGTTTTTGTCGTAAATGTAAATTTTGGTTCACTTACAGGAGACCGCTGACAAAATAATTATGATTGTGGTCTCAATTTAGGGTGGTAAAAACTTTGTTGTTACACCGAAGCAGTACTTGTTACTCTCTATCAAACATCGCTCATGTGTAAAACGATGTTAGAAACCAAATGCAATCAAATATGCATGTTTTCTTGGCAACTAAACGTCTGAAAAAATGTCACAAACGCAAAAAAGCATTTGAAGCTCCAGAAAAACTGAAGCTGATACTACAAACACTGCAGCAAAATCTGTAAGGCTTCTGTGTGGGAACTCGCTTCACAGTTTCTAGGTTAGAGATTACGGATGTTGTGGTGGTTGTCATGTCGGGTGTCTAGCCGAACTGCCACCTTTCAAGAGGAGGGAAGCCGTTCAACTTTCCACTCAGGCCGCTAAACCGGTTCCTGATTAGTAAAGCCTGGGTTGCCGATGTAAACACCCATAGGGTATTTGATAATATTATTCCCAAATTATGTGGTTTTATCGATTTTGTTGCATATGTGAGCCTTGACTACCGGACTGAAACTTCTATCTTTCAGATCTGAGAGTATGCTGTGAAACTAGATCTACGAGCAGTGTGTGTACTATTGTGTTTGTTGTGTATCAAAACACTGACACGATGAAAGCGTATCTAAAAGCTCAAGATGGCAGTTCCATGAATCTGACCTCCAGAGCGACCACGATTGGACGTGAAGGCTGTGATCTGACGATTCAGGTGTGTAAAACCAGTATTAATGAACAATGTTTTTCTTCAGCTTGACCGGAAATGTGTCACCTTCACAGATTTCATAGGTGGCTTACACTGTTACAGTCTAGAAAACAGCATTTGTAGCCTGTAGACATGCTGTTCACACAGCTGGATTTATGTTTGTAATGGCACTGTGGAAAACTGAGAGAACAGGGATGATTAATATATGAACATTCCATGCGTGTGTATGCGTGTGTCCATGCTTGCATGCGTGCGTGTGTGTGTGTATGTGTGAGAGTGTACATCATGTACTACATGCACAAACGTGTATGATTATCATAATGTTAAAATTGTGTGTGTGTGTGTGTGTGTGTGTGTGTGTGTGTGTGTGTGTGTGTGTGTACATGCATGCACCTGTATGATTAACATAAGGTGAAAAGCCCAAAAGGTGTGTGTGTGTGTGTGTGTGTGTGTGTGTGTGTGTGTGGTGTGGGTGTGTTTGAAAATGCAAAACATTTACCTATACTTTGCGTTTTTACTGAATAGAGTTTTGTATGTATCTAGTCATGTTTAACTGATCACTTTCACAGTGTTCTAACTGATCATAATTTACTGAACTATTGAATAAGAAACTTAACATGATTTATCAGTTGGATAATTTATTGATTTAATTTATTACTACTGCTGCTGTTGTTATGCTGTATTCATTACTGTTGCAAATATATTACTGTTGCTACTGTGAGTACTTTGTTAAATCACTGCTTATTCTGCTGTTGCTGCTGCAGTTAGGGCAGCTGATGATGCTACAATTGTTATTTTGACTTCTTCTTTTTCAGTAACTATTTCTTCTGTCCCCAGGCTGTGGGTGTAGACTTCCAACATGCAGTGATAGAATACTGTGAACAAGAACACTGTTTGGTTCTGCAAGATTTGAACACTGCCCAGGGGACGTATGTCAATGATGTGCGCATTCAGAATGCAGCTGTCCGATTGGCGCCTGGAGACCGATTACGTTTTGGTTATAATGGCATGCCTTATGAACTCTGTGTTGATCAGTCATCATCAGGGGTGAGTGGATATTTTTGTTGTTGTTTATCATCTGTGTCTTGCTGTCTTCTTTGTTTTATTTTGTTAAATGTGTACATGTGTGTGTGTGTGTATGAGGGGAAAGACTATATCTATCTATCTATATATAATATATATGTATATATATATATATATATATATATATTATATATATATATATATATATTATACATAAATATATATACATACATATGTGTATTATACACACACACACACACACACACACACACACACACACACACACACACACACACACACAGAGGATCAGTGGTTATTTCTAACAGCAATAGATAATCACAGTATGTGTTATTTATTCATCCAGCCCTTGTTCCATAGTGGACTAAAATGTCAAATCTAAATGAAAATATATTAAAAACATACTAGTTGTGTACATGTATATCAATACCCACAAACAAATATTGACAAAACATCATGAAAATATTGAATCATAAGATGTGTAAAATAACATGCAGAGTACATTATTCAGATACATTAAACTGTTAACCATAAAGACAGAAAAAATGTAATGAAAAAGGGAAAGATGGGAGAGGAGGGTACAGAGCAAAAAGGCACTTTTGTTAAAGTAGGGTTTCACTGTTATTGGTACATTGTTAAAGTAGGGTTGCACTGTTATTGGTACATTGTTAAAGTAGGGCTGCACTGTTATTGGCACATTGATAAAATAGGGGTTGCACTGTTATTGGTACAAAGGAAGATATTATAATTATGAACATAAATTATAGTAATTGTTTTTGAGAGAATTATGGTTTGTGTGTGTGTGTATGTGTGTGTCTGTGTGTGTCTGTGTGTGTGCGCACCTGTGTGCATGTGTGAAACAGATAAATGAAATGAAACATTATTTTCCACAGTACAGATATTTGTACATAGGCGAATGTACATAACTACCTTTGCTAATCTGCTTGTATTCATACAAACGAAAAATGAACAGTTCAAAAGAATTAAAATTGTAACAACACGGAGAAAACAAAACTCACATAGTCATAGTGAAATACACAAAAGAAGACATTTAAAATTTTAATAATAATAATAATAATAATTACAATATTTATATAGCGCAAAATCTTGATAGAAATCAAATCTAAGCGCTGGACATACACATACGCGCACACACACACACACACACACACACACACACACACACACACACACACACACACACACACACACACATGGTAATAAATGGGGAAAAAGAAGAAAAGCAATGGAAAATTATAGAGAGCATATTATATATACAATTATATATTACAATGTGATTCCACTCCGAGCGGAGACAGGCTGCAGAGGGGGTTGAGTGAGGTCAGGATTTTATGCAGAGGAGAAAAGGTGAGTTTTGAGAGTGGACTTGAAGGAGACAAAAGTAGGTTGTTGACTGACTGAGAGAGGAAGTTTGTTCCAGGAGAGTGGACCAGAAACAGAGAAGGCTTGTGGACCATAGGTATTGAGCTTAGTGCTTGGAAAGTGAAAAGTCAGAGGATCGGAGGCAGAGCAGAGGGTATGTGAGGGAACATAGATCTCAAGTAGGCTTGACAGGTAATCGGGGGCTGCGTTATTAAGGCTTTTGTAGCACATGGTGTCTAGTTTGTATTGTATGCGCTTTGATACAGGGAGCCAGTGAAGTTGTGCCAGGAGAGGAGATTTGTGGTCAGTTTTTGCTTTTTGAGTACAAGGTGTGCAGCATTGTTTTGAATGTGCTGTAGGATGTGAATGGTGGAGGCTGGAAGACCAGAGAAGAGTGAATTGCAATAGTCAATGCGAGACATTATGAAGGAGAGAACGAGTTTTGCAGTTGTTTCGACAGAGAGATACTTCCTGATCAGGCTTATACGATGGATATGCTGTACGTAAAAGTATACATGCACAAATTATTCAAATGCATGTGTGTACGTGTGTGTGCTTATGTATGCACAAGTGCATATATGTGCATTTGCATATGTACACATGCATACATATAGGCACGCATACACACACATGCATACGCAAACATGCACACATACAATTATTTCATTGTGTGCATATGTGGTCATGTTTGTGTGCGTGTGTGTGCATGTACATATGTATACGTACATACTGATGTGCACACACATATGTATACATGTGTACAGATATGCACATTATGTATCTTCACACACACACACACACACACAAATATACACAATTATACAAATGCATGCACATTTCTATGTGTCTGGGCATATGTGTACTCATGTGCATGTGTGTGTATGTGTATATATACACACACATGCACACATATGCACACATAATACTGCTGCTACTGCTGCTGCTGCTACTACTTTATAATTACAATATTTATATGTTGCCAGAGTACACTCACACAGCAATTATTACATGCATACAGTCAGTGGAGACTACATGCAATATACACAAAAAGGATTTACACAAACTGAGGATATGCACGTGTATATGCATGTAAATGCATGCATGTGTGTGTGTGTGTGTGTGTGTGTGTGTGTTGTGTGTGTGTGTGTGTGTGTGTGTGTGTGTGTGTGTGTGTGTGTGTGTGTGTGTGTGTGTGTGTACATATATATGTGTAACACACATGTATGCGCACACGCACACCCATACAAGTAATTCAGATATGTGTGTCACTGTTATATATCTGTATGTGCATATGCATACCATGTGTTACATGTGTATGTGTGCATGTGTGTTGACGTGTGTACAGATGTGTATGCGGATGTAAGAAGAATCACTTAAGAATAATGATAAATATGTACATGTAGCTACATGGTAACATGGCAACAGTATATATTCAGTTAAGTCATATCACTTATATTACAAATATGTTAAACATGATCACATCAACATGGACACATTATCTCTATATGTTTTCACACACAATCAGGTTTGTACTGTTGCCATAGTCAACATTGTCATTGTCTGAAACAACAATATATACAAATTGCTTTCATCACCAAATTAGGGGAAAAAATTAAGTAAAGTGCAGATGTTATTGGCAAACATTTTGATCTGGGCAATAGCATGCATATAATGGTTCAGTGAGCCTTTCAGACTTTTTAGTAAATCATTCCAACAGCTTACACTACAGTATAGTATACACTGAACTAGATTTTTTAAAGGTCTGGTACTGGGGAGAGAGAGAGAGAGAGAGAGAGAGAGAGAGAGAGAGAGAGAGAGAGAGAGAGAGAGAGAGAGAGAGAGAGAGAGAGAGAGATTTTTTGTGCTGTTTGTTTACCAATTAACTGCCTATTTCTCTCCTTGCTGCCATTCCGCCTCACACCCACCTGCATCTTCTTGGAAAAAAGGAAAAAAAGAAGAAAAAAAAAAAGAGAGAAGACAGACAAATGACTTAATGAGATAGGCAAATTTACACACACTCCACACACACACACACACACACACACACACACACACACACACACACACACACACACACACACACACACACACACACACACACACACACACACACACACACACACACACACACACACACACACCTATGTACGTACACACATGCACACACAACACACACACACACACACACACACACACACACACACACACACACACACACACACACACACACACACACACACACACACACACACACACACACACACAGAGAGAGTTAAAGACTTTTATTAAGTTTTAATGTTTGTAGCAAGTCTGAGATCAGATATTGAACTGAAAAATATATCTTTACCAATTTACATGACATTCATTTTATATATTATATACATGCATGAAGACCCATACCGGGCGATAAAGGTCGAGAAGATATTGGACGGACATGCTCAGTGGATGAAGGTAGGCTGGGTGTGAGAAGTACTTACTGCGACAAAGGATAGAGTCATGGAGGGCCATGATCACCGATGCCATGTGGTAGGGCACATGATGATGATGATGATGATATATATATATAAAATATATTATGTATATATACATACATACATATATATATATATATATATATATATATATATATATATATATATATATATATATATTATATAATATAAATATATATATATATCAGCGCTTAGTGTTTTGCCTCGGCTGAAGAAGTCTGCTAAATAATTGCTGGCTGCTTTGAGTTGAGTGCACATGGACTATCCAAGTGTTGTGAATCTCTCTGTACACACCAGACCCTAGACTCTCAAGTCATATTAATGATTCTGATTTGAAAGACAACAATATATGTTCTCAAAGATACAGCTACTTAACTGGAACTTCATTCTTTTCTTCTTTTATCTGTCCTCTTATACCATCATGAGAGCAGCAAGAGAAAGAGTTGATGGTCAGTAACAAGCTGGAAGTCCTGAAGAGAGACAATATTGTGTGGTGCCAGTCTTCTTCTCAGCATGAGTCCAGGTCTTGGTGTACCTGTTATTTTAAAGCCAGATATTGTTTTGCTAACTGTGCTTGTGAGCCAGCTGTGGCGTTCCATTCAGGTCAGATGACCAGCCTGCTTCATTCAGTGCTGATAAACATGATAGTACAGGTCAGATGACCAGCCTGCTTCATTCAGTGCTGATAAACATGATAGTACAGGTCGAGTACAGGTCAGATGACCAGCCTGCTTCATTCAGTGCTGATAAACATGATAGTACAGGTCAGATGTCCAGCCTGCTTCATTCAGTGCTGATAAACATGATAGTACAGGTCAGATGTCCAGCCTGCTTCATTCAGTGCTGATAAACATGATAGTACAGGTCAGATGACAGCCTGCTTCATTCAGTGCTGATAAACATGATAGTACAGGTCAGATGTCCAGCCTGCTTCATTCAGTGCTGATAAACATGATAGTACAGGTCAGATGTCCAGCCTGCTTCATTCAGTGCTGATAAACATGATAGTACAGGTCAGATGACCAGCCTGCTTCATTCAGTGCTGATAAACATGATAGTACAGGTCAGATGTCCAGCCTGCTTCATTCAGTGCTGATAAACATGATAGTACAGGTCAGATGACCAGCCTGCTTCATTCAGTGCTGATAAACATGATAGTACAGTCAGATGACCAGCCTGCTTCATTCAGTGTGATAACATGATGTACAGGTCAGATGACCAGCCTGCTTCATTCAGTGCTGATATTGATAAACATGATAGTACACTTGTGTTGAACATTCCCTGCATTGTTCTGATCTTGGTGTTTATGATCATGCAGTTCTGGTCTTGTCGACAGTCCTTCTCAAACAAAGCATCTCGCAGACGTTAATTTTGTGTATCAGGGGCTTGGTCAGGGTCTGTGTCTGGAACTGGTGTGTCATGGTCTGTGTCTGGAACTGGTGTGTCATGGTCTGTGTCTGGAACTGGTGTGTCATGGTCTGTGTCTGGAACTGGATCTGTGTCTGGAACTGGTGTGTCAGGGTCTGTGTCTGGAACTGGTGTGTCAGGGTCTGTGTCTGGAACTGGTGTGTCAGGGTCTGTGTCTGGAACTGGTGTGTCAGGGTCTGTGTCTGGAACTGGTTGTCAGGGTCTGTGTCTGGAACTGGTGTGTCAGGGTCTGTGTCTGGAACTGGTGTGTCAGGGTCTGTGTCTGGAACTGGTGTGTCAGGGTCTGTGTCTGGAACTGGTGTGTCAGGGTCTGTGTCTGGAACTGGTGTGTCAGGGTCTGTGTCTGGAACTGGTGTGTCAGGGTCTGTGTCTGGAACTGGTGTGTCAGGGTCTGTGTCTGGAACTGGTGTGTCAGGGTCTGTGTCTGGAACTGGTGTGTCAGGGTCTGTGTCTGGAACTGGTGTGTCAGGTCTGTGTCTGGAACTGGTGTGTCAGGGTCTGTGTCTGGAACTGGTGTGTCAGGGTCTGTGTCTGGAACTGGTGTGTCAGGGTCTGTGTCTGGAACTGGTGTGTCAGGGTCTGTGTCTGGAACTGGTGTGTCAGGGTCTGTGTCTGGAACTGGTGTGTCAGGGTCTGTGTCTGGAACTGGTGTGTCAGGGTGGGGATGAATATGGAGTTATTGAGCGTTGTTTTTGTTTCATTGGGAATGTTGGTGTGTTTCAGGAGTAGGGCAGGTTGGAAGTTGACACTGTTTGCTTTTTGTTTCTGGTTTTGATCTCCCTGTTGAATATAGTGGGGCAGGCTGGAAGCTGACATTGGTTTCTGATCCCTGTTTGAATATAGTGGGGCATGCTGGAAGCTGACATTGTTTTCTGATCCCTTTTGAATATAGTGGGGCATGCTGGAAGTTGGCATTGTTTTCTGATCCGTGTTGAATATAGTGGGGTAGGTTGGAAGCTGACACTGTTTGTTTTTTGACTCTGGTTTTGATCTCTCTGTTGAATATAGTGGGGCAGGCTGGAAGCTGACATTGTTCGTTTTTTGATTCTGGTTTTGATCTCTCTATGGAATCTTTATTCTGAGGTGAAAGTGCTTCCAAGGTATTTGAATTCACTCATCTCTTTGATTTTAGTGCCGTAGAATAACCGATGTTGCTGATAAAATTGCTGACATTTTGGTGACCTTTATCATCTTGCTTTACTCTTTTACTGTATATTGTTGTGAGTTTTCCAATTATATGTATGGTTATTCCCCTTAGCATGTTCATAGTACATATTGATACTTGTGATAGAAATTAATTGTAACTGTATGATAACAAAACATGTATTTGCTTTCTTGTTAATATCAGTTGTAAGTAAACTTGAAAATAATCAAATTGTTTCTTTCAGCTTTTGGGCACACTGGTCTGAACATTGTACAGGTATATAGTATGTCTGTGTGTATCAGGAACCTCAGTGTACACATGTGCATGCTGCTTAAAGGATTTGTCACATGTAAAACACAGAACAGTGGTGTTTATTTTGGTCTGTCACATGTAAAACACAGAACAGTGGTGTTTATTTTATTCTGTCACATGTAAAACACAGAACAGTGGTGTTTGTTTTATTCTGTCACATGTAAAACACAGAACAGTGGTGTTTATTTTATTCTGTCACATGTAAAACACAGAACAGTGGTGTTTGTTTTATTCTGTCACATGTAAAACACAGAACAGTGGTGTTTATTTTATTCTGTCACATGTAAAACACAGAACAGTGGTGTTTGTTTTATTCTGTCACATGTAAAACACAGAACAGTGGTGTTGGTTTTATTCTGTCACATGTAAAACACAGAACAGTGGTGTTTATTTTATCAAGATACTTTGCTAACAGCCTGTTTGTTGCTGTATTTCTCTGCAGTTAGAGATTTGAAAAACACTGCTTTCTCTTTCTGTTTTCACTTCATATTCCAGTTTTGGAGCATGCTCTTAATTCTTGAAAGAAAGGTAAAAAAAAAAAAAAAGACAAAAAAAAAAAGACCAAACCAAACCAAACCAAACCAAACCAAACAATATTTGTTGTATGTGTGTTTGTCTTCACCAGTGTTACAGCTGGTCACATATTCATGGACATACGTAAGTAATATGCATGACATATTTTGCATAAATTACAGGCCTGTATCATGCATATTGTGTTTTCAACAGTCATGTCACAGCTAGTCACATGGTATATGTACCAATATGTATGCTACATCAGGAATAGATAATATGTCACTCACCTTATGTGAATAGGTATATACCAATATGTATGCTACATCACACATAGATATGTCATGCACATTATGTGAATAGGTATATATTATACTATATACCAATATGTATGCTACATCACGCATAGATAATATGTGACGCACATTATGTGAATAGGTATATACCATATGTATGCTACATCACGCATAGATAATATGTGACGCACATTATGTGAATAGGTATATACCAATATGTATGCTACATCACACATAGATAATATGTGATGCACATTATGTGAAAAGGTATATACCAATATGTATGCTACATCACACATAGATATGTCACACACATTATGTGAATAGGTATATATACCAATATGTATGCTACATTACACATAGATAATATGTGCACACACATTATGTGAATAGGTATATACCATATGTATGCTACATCACACATAGATAATGTGACGCAATTATGTGAATAGGTATATACCAATATGTATGCTACATCACACATAGATATGTACAATTATGTGAATAGGTATATACCATTATGTATGCTACATTCACACATAGATATTAATATTATGTGAATAGGTATATACCAATATGATGCTACATTACACATAGATAAGTCACACACATTATGTGAATAGGTATATACCAATATGTATGCTACATCACACATAGATATGTCACACACATTATGTGAATAGGTATATACCAATATGTATGCTACATCACACATAGATAAGTCACACACATTATGTGAATAGGTATATACCAATATGTATGCTACATCACACATAGATAAGTCACACACATTAGTGAATAGGTATATACCAATATGTATGCTACATCACACATTAGATATATGTCACATCACATTATGTGAATAGGTATATACCAATATGTATGCTACATCACACATAGATATGTCACACACACTTATGTGAATAGGTATATACCAATATGTATGCTACATCACACATAGATCATTAAAATTATGTGAATAGGTATATACCAATATGATGCTACATTACACATAGATATGTCACACACATTATGTGAATAGGTATATACCAATATGTATGCTACATCACACATAGATATGTCATCACACATTATGTGAATAGGTATATATACCAATATGTATGCTACATCACACATAGATAATGTCACACACATTATGTGAATAGGTATATACCAATATGTATGCTACATCACACATAGATATGTCATCACATTATGTGAATAGGTATATACCAATATGTATGCTACATCACACATAGATATGTCACACACATTATGTGAATAGGTATATACCAATATGTATGCTACATCACACATAGATATGTCACACACATTATGTGAATAGGTATATACCAATATGTATGCTACATCACACATAGATATGTCATCACATTATGTGAATAGGTATATACCAAATGTATGCTACATCACACATAGATATGTAGCACATTATGTGATAGGTTTAAAATGTGCTACAAAATAGATATGTACATTTGTGAATAGGTATATACCAAATGATGCTACATCACACATAGATATGTCACGCACATTATGTGAATAGGTATATACCAATATGTATGACTACAAGATAGCACATAGATAATATGTATCACACAATTATTGTAATAGTATATACCAATATGTATGCTACATATGATAGTATATACATATGTTCACACACATATATGTAAATAGAGTATATACCAATATGTATGCTACATCACACATAGATATGTCATCACATTATGTGAATAGGTATATACCAATATGTATGCTACATCACACATAGATATGTCACACACATTATGTGAATAGGTATATACCAATATGTATGTCTCACATATCACACATATGATAGGTATTCCATGGCACATCTGATATGAACATAGTGAATAGGTATATACCAAATTATGTAATCAATAGATATGTCACACATTATGTGAAAGTAAACAATATTATGCTCATCACACATAGCACAATTATGTGAATAGGTATATACCAATATGTATGCTACATCACACATAGATAATATATTATGTGAATAGGTATATACCAATATGTATGCTACATACACATAGATATGTCACACATTATGTGAATAGGTATATACCATATGTGATGCTACATCACACATAGATATGTCACACAATTATGTGAATAGGTATATACCAATATGTATGCTACATCACACATAGATATGTCACACAATTATGTGAATAGGTATATACCAATATGTATGCTACATCACACATAGATAAGTCACAAAATTATGTGAATAGGTATATACCAATATGTATGCTACATCACACATAGATATGTCACACACATATATGTGAATAGTATATATACCAATATGTATGCTACATCACACATAGATAATTATGTCAACACATTATGTGAATAGGTATATACCAATATGTATGCTACATCACACATAGATATGTCACACACATTATGTGAATAGGTATATACCAATATGTATGCTACATCACACATAGATATGTCACACACATTATGTGAATAGGTATATACCAATATGTATGCTACATCACACATAGATATGTCACACATTATGTGAATAGGTATATACCAACATGCATGCTACATCACACATAGATATGTTATGCACATTATGTGAATAGGTATATACCAATATGCATGCTACATCACACATAGATATGTTATGCACATTATGTGAATAGGTATATACCAATATGCATGCTACATCACACATAGATATGTCATGCACATTATGTGAATAGGTATATACCAACATGCATGCTACATCACACATAGATATGTCATGCACATTATGTGAATAGGTATATACCAATATGCATGCTACATCACACATAGATATGTCACGCACATTATGTGAATAGGTATATACCAATATGTATGCTACATCACACATAGATATGTCACACATTTGGAGGTGGCATTGCTGTGATATACAGAAACAGTCTTAAAAAACACATTTCTTCTCCATCCAAAGACTTTCCTTTTACAGCTTTTGAGGTGTGTGAGGTCCGCCTGGACTTTGATGGTCAGACCTCTGTGTTTCTTTGTGTGTACCGTCCCCCACCTAGTGTCAAAAACAAACTCAAGATATCAATGTTCTTGGACCAGTTCCCTGACCTTCTCGAATCGTACAATACCTACGAAAGGCTGTTTGTTGTTGGTAATATAAATGTCCATTTTGATAATCCCTCTGATCGTTGTACTGTTGCTTTAAATGCCGTTTTTGAAAATTTTAGTCTGCAACAAATGATCAATGTACCTACTCAACGCAAAGGCCATACTTTAGATTGGCTAATCACAAACTGTGTTTCTGATGTAGTTGATTTATCTGTTCGTGACATGCTGTTATCTGATCATTTTGTCATCTCCTTTGAACTGTCTCTTAGAAAACCAGGCAAAGCAACAAAGAAAATCGCTTCACGCAATCTTAAGGCTATTGAGAAGCATGTTTTCAAGAGTGATGTTCATACAGCACTTGAGTCAGCGTTTCAGTCCAATTCATCTGATCCTATATGTACTTACAACACATGCTTGCGTCAGCTGCTTGACCAACACGCCCCTCTTGTTATGCGTACTGTGTCAGACCGTATATCCGCCCCTTGGATGACACTTGAAGTCATTCATGCTAAAGTGCTACGACGTACCGCTGAGCGTGCGTGGCGTGAGTCCGGTCTGACTGTTCATAGAGAAAATATATGCAGAGCAGCGTAACATAGTTACAAATATGATACGTGAAGCAAAGAAAAAGTACATATGTGGTAAGATAGCAGGCGCTGATAGTTCCAGAGAACTCTTCCGCCTCAGTGATCAGTTGTTGGGAAAAGCTGGAGATACTGTGCTTCCTTCTAACATCCCCCCAGAGTCTCTTCCTGATAAATTCAATGAATTTTTTGTTGGAAAGATTGAACGGATCAGAAGCAGCTTTGACCCTGATACACCATGCCCCACTGATGCTGTTGTGTTCTCTGGTACACAGCTAGAAAATTTTGAGCTTATGTCTGAGGGTTGTGTGAGAGAGATACTGAAGAAAATGCCAAAGAAGTCATGTGACCTTGACCCTATCCCTGCCTCTATCCTATTTGATTGTCTAGATGAAATTACTCCAATTGTCACGTATATTATGAATAAGTCCTTGTCATCTGGTGTTGTGCCTCAGTGCTTTAAGCACGCTCTTGTCAAGCCCCTTCTGAAGAAGGCAAATCTCGACCCAGACTGCTTGAAGAATTATCGTCCAGTTTCCAATCTACCATTCCTATCAAAGGTGTTGGAACGTATTGTACTAGAACAGATTCTGCAGCATCTGGAATCTCACAACCTGCTAGAGCCATTCCAGTCAGCCTACCGTAAGTGCCATAGCACAGAAACCGCTCTATTGCGTGTGGTCAATGACCTCCTTCAGGCTTCAGACAATGGGAGTGTGTCTATCTTGTCACTGCTTGACTTGTCAGCAGCATTTGACACCATAGACCATAGCATCATCATAACGCGGTTGCGTACCACTTTTGGCTGTTCTGGAACGGTTCTGGACTGGTTTACCTCCTATTTGACTGGCCGTACCCAGTCGGTTGTCATTGGCCACAAATCAAATCCATCTGTGCTGAAATGTGGTGTCCCACAAGGTTCTGTCTTGGGACCTGTCCTGTTCACTATGTATACACAACCTCTCAGCGCTATCATTCATCAGTCAGGTCACTCATACCACTTCTTTGCGGATGACTCACAGCTGCATAGCTCCTCTGCCCCATCAGATTTTGACGCTCTTGCGTGCAGTCTGAGAGATTGTATAGAGGATGTCTCCAAGTGGATGAGTGAAAACAAGCTGAAGATGAATGATGATAAAACTGAGCTTATTGTTACTGGTACTAAGTCAAAGGTCAATCAGGTTACTCATGCCCCCATGTCTATCTCTGGTTGTGATGTATCTTTCTCACAAACTGTTAGAAACCTTGGCTTCTATCTGGATGAAACACTGTCTATGGAAGCCCATGTCAAACAGT
Organism: Monoplex corrugatus; assembly: GCA_030674185.1. Classification (NCBI taxonomy): domain Eukaryota; kingdom Metazoa; phylum Mollusca; class Gastropoda; order Littorinimorpha; family Ranellidae; genus Monoplex; species Monoplex corrugatus. The sequence continues at coordinate 85,813,955 of JAPXFY010000015.1, forward strand.
TGTGCCGTACTCTGTACTATCAGCTACGCAGAATTGGTAAGATTCGCTCCTTCCTTTCCACTGATGCTACCAACAAGCTTGCTGTCTCTTTCATACTATCTAGACTGGACTATTGTAACTCTCTATTCGCAGGTCTCCATGACAATCAACTATCTAAACTTCAGCGCATACAGAACTACGCGGCTCGCCTTGTTCTCCGCAAGCCCAGGCGTGAGAGTGCAAAATCTCTGCTTAGAACACTTCATTGGCTCCCGGTAAAGGCTAGGATTCAATATAAAGTTGCCTGTCTCTGCTTTCAGTGTATCTATCACGAGAACATGCCATCCTATCTTGCCAACCTCCTGCAGGGTTACAAACCTTCTCGAACGCTCCGCTCTTCTGACACCTCACTGTTGACTGTTCCTCGCTTCTCTCTAGACACCTTTGGTAAAAAATCTTTCTCTGTCTTTGGCCCAAATGTATGGAACTCTCTACCACTGTCTCTCAGAAAAACTAAGTGTTTCTCAACCTTCAAACGGCACCTGAAAACCCACCTCTTTCAAACTCATCTAACCTGAAGAGCCTTAGTTTGCAAGTCTGTCATCAGACTAATCTCTCCTGCCTGTATAACAGTATTTTGTATAAGGGCCTATAGAGCAAGGTGTGTGTGTGCGTGCATGTGTGTATGTGTGTGTGTGTGTGTGTGTGTGTGTGTGTGTGTGTGTGTGTGTGTGTGTGTGTGTGTGTGTGTGTGTGTGTGCTTGAGTGAGCATGTGTGTGTATCACTGTATGTGTACAGCTGAGGAAGGGATAGGGGAGAAATTGAGTGGGAAAGAGACTGAAATACTTTAAGAAACTTTTTCAAATCTTTGTTTGTATGTAAATTGTGATGTATGATATGCGAATAGTTCATAATTTGTGAGGAATTTTGATTGTCAAGGTATTAATGCTGTAATACTGAAGTTGTAATGTTTTTCCTGTATATGGATTAGAATTTTTCTGTTTTTATCTTCATTCAAAATATTGATTATAATTTTATGTACAACTATTGCATGCATAAACACACACACACGCATGCAAACATAGCACACGCACACACACACACACACACACTCTCTCTCTCACACACACACACACACACACACACATTCTTACAAACACACGCGCACAGCAACGCACACGCACGCACACACACACGTACGCAAGCACACACACGCAGCAATATATAAACACAGTATGCCTCTTTATTCATATGAAAAATCTGTTAATCTTTCTTCATTACATAAGTCAGTGTTTAAATTTTAATATTCTGTGGTTTCTTATGTGTCTTCTTACTTGTATAGCTTTAATGTTTGTTGTTATCTTATTGTGTATGTAATTGTGAACATTTTTTATCACCTTTTTGCCTTTCTTGCGAAATGTAAAGCGCTGGTGAGCATGTTTTTATATGGAATATGCGCTATACAAATAAACATTATTATTATTATTATTACATTATGTGAATAGGTATATACCAATATGTATGCTACATCACACATAGATATGTTATGCACATTATGTGCATAGGTATATACCAATATGTATGCTACATCACACATAGATATGTCACACACATTATGTGAATTGGTATATACCAATATGTATGCTACATCACACATAGATATGTCACACACATTATGTGAATAGGTATATACCAATATGTATGCTACATCACACATAGATATGTCACACACATTATGTGAATAGGTATATATACCAATATGTATGCTACACCACACATAGATAATATGTCACACACAGTATGTGAATAGGTATATACCAATATGTATGCTACATCACACATAGATATATGTCATGCACATTATGTGAATAGGTATATACCAATATGTATGCTACATCACACATAGATAATATGTCACACACATTATGTGAATAGGTATATACCAATAAGTATGCTACATCACACATAGATATGTCATGCACATTATGTGAATAGGTATATACCAATATGTATGCTACATCACACATAGATATGTCACACACATTATGTGAATAGGTATATACCAATATGTATGCTACATCACACATAGATCATAATTATGTGAATAGGTATATACCAATATGCATGCTACATACACATAGATATGTCACACATATTATGTGAATAGGTATATACCAATGTGTATGCACATCACACATAGATATGTCACACAATTATGTGAATAGGTATATACCAACATGTATGTACATCACACATAGATATGTCATGCACATTATGTGAATAGGTATATACCAATATGTATGCTACGTCACACATAGATATGTCACACACATTATGTGAATAGGTATATACCAATATGATGCTACGTCACATAGATATGTCACACACATTATGTGAATAGTAATACCAATATGTATGCTACATCACACATAGATAGTCACACACATTATGTGAATAGGTATATACAATATGTATGCTACATCACACATAGATAGTCACACACATTATGTGAATAGGTATATACCAATATGTATGCTACATCACACATAGATATGTCACACACATTATGTGAATAGGTATATACCAATATGTATGCTACATCACACATAGATATGTCACACACATTATGTGAATAGGTATATACCATATGTATGCTACATCACACATAGATATATATTATGTGAATAGGTATAACCAATATGCATGCTACATCACACATAGATATGTCACACACATTATGTGAATAGGTATATACCAATATGTATGCTACATCACACATAGATATGTCACACACATTATGTGAATAGGTATATACCAATATGTATGCTACATACACATAGATATGTCACACATATTATGTGAATAGGTATATACCAATTGTATGCTACATCACACATAGATATGTCACACACATTATGTGAATAGGTATATACCAATATGATACTACATCACACATAGATATGTTATGCACATTATGTGAATAGGTATATACCAATATGTATGCTACATCACACATAGATATGTCATGCATATTATGTTAATAGTATATACCAATATGCATACTACATCACACATAGATATGTCACACACATTATGTAATAGGTATATACCAATATGTATGCTACATCACACATGATATGTCACACACATTATGTGAATAGGTATATACCAATATGTATGCTACATCACACATAATAAGTCACACACATTATGTGAATAGGTATATACCAATATTATGCTACATCACACATAGATATGTCACAAATGTCACACACATTATGTGAATAGGTATATACCAATTGTAGCTACATCACAATAGATATGTCACACACATTATGTGAATAGGTATATACAATATGCATGCTACATCACATAATATGTCACAACATATGTGAATAGGTATATACCAATATGATGCTACATCACACATAGATAGTTATGCACATTATGTGAATAGGTATATACCAATATGTATGCTACATCACACATAGATATGTCACACATTATGTGAATAGGTATATACCAATATGTATGCTACATCACACATAGATATGTCACACACATTATGTGAATAGGTATATACCAATATGATACTACATCACACATAGATAATATGTCACACACATTATGTGAATAGGTATATACCAATATGTATGCTACATCACACATAGATATGTTACTGCACATTATGTGAATAGGTATATACCAATATGCATGCTACATCACACATAGATATGTCACACACATTATGTGAATAGGTATATACCAATATGTATGCTACATCACACATAGATATGTCACACACATTATGTGAATAGGTATATACCAATATGTATGCTACATCACGCACAGCAACAACAACAACAACAAACAACAACAGCAACAACAACAAAGTGTTCAGACAGGATAGATGGCCAAAATGGGTGGCGGACAAGCGTATATTCTTGTGATTTGTAAGCATTTGCATTCATACATGTACACACACTTGCCCACACACACACAAAGATATACAGGGGGCACATATACACAGACACACACTCACTCAGACGTACACAAAAACGCGCGCGTGCGCGCGCGCGCACACACACACTCACACACACACACATACACACACACACACACACACAATACACAAACACACACGTTTGGACGCATACACACGTGACACATGCAACCACATAGTGCCAATGTCCATACACACATTCACACACACAACATACACAAACACTCACATTTGGATGCATACACACTTATGTGACACATGCAACCACACACATGCCTATGTCCACACACACACACACACACACACACACACACACACACACACACACACAACACACACACACACACACACCACACACACACAATTTGTGGCTATTTGGATGTTGTTTCCTTTCCTTTCCTTCCTTTCCTTTGGTGCCCACGATCTTGAGGATGATCATTCCGGCACATAAAGGGGGGGGGGGGTGGTGGTTGTTGTAGACATTGTCCATTCGTAAGCTCCGATCATTTCACTATTCTCATTGTCCGTCAACATAGCTGAAATCCGTTACCGTAAGGGCCACGTGGTGTCCAGAAACTCACTGTTGGGCGGAGGCTTGCGACACAAAAGCGTCGACTGTTGCTGCCTCTCTGTTTCACTGGGAATATGGTTCCAGTCCCCAACAGTCCTGGATAGAAATGAGCCACCTCTGTACTGAGTTCTGGTGTTGATGAGGCAGAACTGCTGGATGTGGGTACGGTGCTGTCGTTGGGGGGTGGGACTAGCTTGCTCCGGATAATTGGGCACTGAATTAGTCCATGGTGGATTTTATAGATGAACCTCAGGCGTGTGGTTCTTCTTCGCTGCTCAAGAGATGGCCAGCCCAGTTGGTCGATCAATCGGCTGACACTTGACGTGTTGTGGTATTGGTTGAGCACGAAACGGGCGGCACGTCTCTGAACTGCCTCCAGCTTGTCTATGCTCTTCTGTGTGTATGGATCCCATTACTGATGATGCATATTCAAGAAGGGGTCTCACGAACGCCTTGTACGACTTCTTCTTGATGGAACTGGAGCTGATCTTTAAATTGCGCCTGAGGAAACCCAGCTTTGGTTAGCTTTGCTTACCGTCTCGTTGATGTGGGTGTCCCATGTCATTTCTCGATGTAGTGTGACGCCCAGGTATTTGGCTGTGTGGACGGTGTCCAGGTTGTGGCCATGCAGGACGTAGGAGTGGTCCAGTGGGCTCCTGCTCCTGGTGACTAGCATAGACACGCACTTTGCAGGGTGGAACAGCATGTCCCAGCTCTTCTCCCATTCCGACAGGCGCTGGAGGTCTTGCTGTAGCTGGTCTTGTTGTTCGCTGTTGACTACAACCCTGTACACTGCTGTGTCATCCGCAAATAGTCTTAGAGGTACCGTCAGCTTGTCCGGAAGGTCGTTGATATAGGCCAGGAATAAACAAGGTCCCAACACGGAACCCTGAGGTACTCCTGGCCTAACGCTGACATAAGAGGAGTGGTAACCGTCAACTACGACTGCTTGGCGTCGATTCTTGAGGAAGCTGTTAATCCATGTGAGAGTGGAGCCTTGTATACCGTAGCGTTGGAGTTTGTGGATCAGCAGACTGTGGTTAACACGGTCGAAGGCCTTTGTGAAGTCCATAATTAGGATGTCTGTCTGCTTCCCATTCTCCAAATTGGTGGTTAGCTCCTCTAGAAACTCCAGGAGTTGGCTCTCACATGATCGCCCCCGTCGAAAACCATTTTGGCTGTCGTTGAGAATGGCGTGAGCCTCGAAGTGCTGCATCACAGAGCTGACGACTATGTGTTCCATGAGCTTGCATACGATGCACGTCAGGGAAACTGGCCTGTAGTTAGCAGGGTTATATTGTTCACCCTTCTTGAAGATTGGTCTAACGTATGCGCTCCTCCAGTCAGTTGGGACGATGCCTGAGGATAACGATGACTGGAAGATGGTGGTCAGTGCTGGTGCTAATTCCTCCGCAAGCTCCCGTAACACTCTCGGGCTTATACCGTCAGGACCTCCTGCTTTGTGTGGGTTTAGGTTTTTCAAGAGTCTCTTCACTCCTTCACAGCTAATGGTGATGTTGTCCATGGCCGGCATATTTGCGTCAGTCATCCCAGTTTTGAGTTCAAATTCCTCAGATGTGTACTCGTGACCATCCCCGAGACTGACTGGAAGTTGTCGTTCAACAACTCTGCTTTTTCCTTCGGGTCTGAAGTAAGGCGGCCATCTTTCTTGAGTGGGGCAACGCCAACGTTACTTGAACGCAGGTTCTTGATGTATGACCAGAACTTCTTGTTGCCTGCCTGGTAGGCGGTCGCCTCTTCAGTGAAGACAGAGTTGAGATATCTCCAGTAGCTTCAACGGATTTGCCGTTGAATGGTACGCCGTAGGACCTTCACCTCCTCTCTCAACTCTGCAGATCCTGTTTTCTTCATCATGCGGTATTTTCTGTCCCGCCTGTTGATGAGCTGGCGTATGCCTGGTGTGATCTATGGTTGGCTGGTCTTAGTTCTGGCTGTCTTGTGTGGTATGAATTTCTGGATTGCTGACAGCAGGAAGTCCTTGAATGTCTTCCACAGCCCCTCTGTTGTATCGCACTTGTCTTGTAGGTCTGCACTCAGTTCTGTAGCAGCTGTCCTAAGACTATCCCAGTCCGCCTTGGCGTACAGGGGAATTTGGCGCCGTGTCTGCTTCTTTCTCCAAGAACTGGTGCTGATCTCACAGTATGCTATGCAGTGGTCGGAGAGGCCTGGTACGACTTCAACTCGAGGGATAAAGTCTGGACAGTTTGTCAGGAGCAAGTCCAATGTGTTTAGCTCTCTGGTTGGTTCCTTGACAAGTTGTTCCTAACCATTATCATGTAGCATGTTGAGAAAGTCATAATGCAGGCGAGGGTACGATGACCTTGGTTTCAGTGTTGTTGTGGTCCTAGTCTGGGAAGTTGAAGTCTCCGCCAATAAGCAGGAGCGAGTTCTGTATGCGGGTAGCCCTCTGGAGTGACGTGCCAAGGTGCCTCAAGCTAGATTCATCGCCGTCATCGGGTCTATAGAACGCACCAACATACAGTGCCCGCCTGCCTCGCAGTCTAATGCGTATCCAGAGGAGTTCGCAGTCGTCAACCTCCAATTCCGGGGCTGCGAAGCAGTCAGTGTTGCTGCGAACAGCAATCAGAACACCACCTCCCCCACGATCTCTGTCTCTCCTGTAGACTTTGTACAAGTTATGGAAGATCTCTGCTGTTGCCACAGTCGATTCCAACCAAGTTTCTGAGCCTATTACTATGTCTGGTTTCAGACTTTCCAATAAATATGGAATTTCTGCTCTTTTGGAACTGGCTGATTGAAAGTTAATGTTCAAAACACGCAGGGGTCTTTCCTTCCACCTATCTTGCTGGCTACATCTTGTTGGAGTCGAAGCATGTTGGGGTTTAAATTGAAGTTCTGTAGGAGTAGAACAGGAATTTAAAGAAGAGTTTTGAAGTGATTGTTCTGACCAATCCACACCGTGTATGTCGAAAACTGTTCTGCTGTTTGGACTGCCGCATATTGCACAGTACCATGGTATGTTTGAGTCCGCAAGTTGTTCGTAATATTGAGTGTCTATGCTCTGACATTGTCCGTGGAACCATTGGCCACACTGTTCGCACTCGACACCTCTGTCATTCCAAGTAACCGGGAGGTCACATGTACCACAGACCCATGAAGACTGGGATTGGGACTGGGACTGGGAAGGACTGACCTGAGGATTTGTTGGGCTGGTAGGATGATCACTTGACGGGCCAGGGTTTGGCTCAGGAGAATATGAGTTGCTGATGAGAAGTGTGGTTAAATAGAGAAGTACAAGCTTCTGGTTGGACGCTGGTTGAGGTGCTGGTCGACGTCTCTTGAACGTGGATCTGTAACACAGGGAGTGTGTAAACAAAGTCCATTTCCGAGTGAGCGAAACACTGTCTTGTCCCCAAAGCACACAGAGTTGAGGTCTGAAGGTGAAGAAGGTACTGTGGCATCACAGTTAACAATTTTGAAACCATAAATGGCTATTAGTATTACAATCAAATACAACGTCAAGTTCGTCGAATACATGCTTCACATCCCACCGGAAGTACACTCCGAAAGTAAACAAGACAACCTCAGTGAACTCAGTGTCAGTCATCACACTTGAAATTTGAACAATTTTTTTACTTATTTGAAATCCATTTTGTCAGTTTCAGAAAGATTAGTATCTAAGGTAGGCCTACTTTTTCTGCACAAAACAATCCTGACTGACGAGGTTTTTATCTCGAAAACACAAAAATTTAGTCACAATGATCAGAGCAGATATCGGAAACACGTCCACTCGGCGCGTGCGCTTTCCCCCCCCCCCCCTCTCTAGTTTAGTAGCTTCATGCTACAAGTATATATCATTGATTTCCCATTACACGATCAGTCAGGTCTGGCCACTTGATCTGCTATCTGCTATCGGTATTACCTTTCATGATCGATCTGGGCACGTGAGGTTTGCCAGCCTGGTAGAGGGGGAGGGTTATCCCATTTTGCACATTCTGGCATTTCCTACAATAGTGCTGGCACAAAACTGTACTGGCCTTCCCGTTCTTTTGGATCGTTTGGCTGCATGGAGAGAAGAACATTCCTCATGGACCACAGCTGGTCTCCATGTCCCTGACCCTGCCATGTCCAGGCTGGCGCTCTGGAAAGGACACTCCAGCTTTGCTTTAGATGTTGACACACTATGGCAAACGACAATTTCCGGTGATAAACCGTAGTACTTGATTGGTTCCTGCGTTGGCCTCATCACTCACACCCGACGCTACCCCAGCAGCAGCGAGACCGACAACTAGGGCGCGTCTTCATAAGATGTCTGTGGTCTTCCGCAGTCTGTGCGACAGTCACAAACCCTGACTTCCTTCAAGTCTAGCTTGAAAACTTAATTATGATTTTGCCTAGCGATGATTTCCCTCTCTACATATTTACTGTTTTGCCTCACTGCCCTCTGTCCTCCCCCCTTGAGTTTGCTTGTACTTTGTGCCCTGAAGTTTTGGTTGTTGCTCGGTGATTGTTTTGGTCAAACCCTTACCCTTAGGATAAGTTTTATCAATGAATAGATTGCCGACCCCGAAGGTAAGGGTCAGATTTAGAATTGTTATGAAATCAGCGTTGGCCTCAGCATTTCACTGAAGAAAGGTGGTACCAAAGCAGTCAAGTCTAGCTGTATAGTCATGTGCGAAATAAGAGACCTACACCGCACCATCGCCATAACCCATAGTTTATACAAAACCTGAGGCACTGTACGTTAAACTCCTAATTATGGTATCAACATTGAATTTTACATTACCTTGACTGTGTCTCACTTGAAAAAAAAACAACCCTCACTCTATACATATGGAATTAAGGTATGTTTTAAACAGTTTGCACAAACATGTGACACTGCATTTCAAAATTCATGATTATGGCATTATAACTGAATCGTATGCTACACATTAATTTTGCCTCAAAACTTATTTAAACAGAAAGCACTTTACTCTATAGCTGAAGAATTACTGGTGCGTTTTAAGCGGGTAACTCCCACTGAGTAAGGCCCCTGGCCACAGGAGTCAGTGAAGCATGCTATTGGCCTTATGGTGTGTCTGTATTGAAGCCGGCTATAGCATTGTGGTTACCTGTTTACCAACATTGACTGTTCCACTCTACTGGGCTGTGTTTTTCCAGCTAGGAGTCTCCACCATTACTTGTCTGAACTGTTAGGCTTGTTTCTGTTTTCAGTGTTGTCGTGTTGTGCTGTACAGTCAACTGTCTCCCCTGTCTCCAGGCAAATTATCGTCTGTTTTAGTTGAGAAAATTGTCTGTAACTGGAGACATGGAGGTCACGAAACGGCTGTTCTGTTATGGCAAATGTAATTATTGTAACCGACGTTGCCGTTTGTATGTAAGTTAATGTTTGTTTTTTGTTGTTGCGGGTGTTTTACACTGTAGTAATGTTGAACGAGCAGAGGGTGAAACTGTGGAATCTGTTGTGAGATAAAATGTTCTTTTTGATTTCTCAGTTATGCCGGTAAAGTTTGCTCTATAGTAAGTTTTGTGTGATTCTTATCCCCTAGTGAATTCTGTTTATGAAAACCTGACCATATAATGTCTTTTTATTTACTCATTGTTCAGATCTGAAGAAGAAATCAAATTTTTTCGGAACATCCGTCCTGGATGTATGTTGAACATTATTTGAAAATCATATTATTTATTTCTCTGTTTCTATCTGTTTGTCTTCGTTGTCTCTTTAAGTTTAAGCATATGTATCTTTTGCATTGTTCTTGAAAGAAAAAAAAAAAGAAAAGAAGGACAGCAGACAAAATGCATCTCTTTCTTCAAACTGATGGAAGGCAGAAGGTGACTGCCAGTTATGCTTACTCAGTTACACAGAAACAAAAAAAAACAAAAAAAAAAAAAGATCCAGCCTGATGCAAAATAGAAATAGTATATAGGATTGAATACTTCATATTTTCTTTCATTTGTTTTTAAATGGCTTTGATTTTTCCCTTCATTAAATGTAGCTTGCAAAAAGCTGAAACGATAACTGCGACGTCATACAACAAAAGTGTGTTAATATGACTGTGACGTCACACAACTAACGTGTGTGTTACTGTGACGTCATCAACAAACATTGTGACTGTGACGTCATACAACAAACGTGTGCGAATATGACTGTGACGTCATAAAGAGACGTGTGTGATGTGACTGTGACGTCATACAAGAAACGTATGTGACTGTGACATCATACAACAAACAACTGTGACTGTGACGTCATAGAAGAAATGTGTGTGACTGTGACTATAACGTCATACAAGAAACGTGTGTGAATGTGATTGTGACGTCATAAGACAAAGGTGTGCGAATGTGCTTGACGTCATACAACAAAGGTGTGTGAATGTGACTGACGTCATACAACAAAGGTGTGTGGATTCGATATTGTTCTCCCATCATTCCCTGTCTAGACGGTCAGGCCACATGTGGTGAAGAGTGTGGCCTTTTCCCCACTGACTGCTAGTGATCATAGAGTTTTGTGGTCAGATTACCTGTTGTCAGGTGTACTTCCTGTTGTTCCATTTGTTACCTGTTGTCAGTGTACTTCCTGTTGTTCCATTTGTTACCTGTTGTCAGCTGTACTTCCTGTTGTTCCATTTGTTACCTGTTGTCAGCTGTACTTCCTGTTGTTCCATTGTTACCGTTGTCAGCTGTACTTCCTGTTGTTCCATTTGTTACCTGTTGTCAGCTGTACTTCCTGTTGTTCCATTTGTTACCTGTTGTCAGCTGTACTTCCTGTTGTTCCATTTGTTACCTGTCATCAGCTGTACTTCCTGTTGTTCCATTTGTTACCTGTTGTCAGCTGTACTTCCTGTTGTTCCATTTGTTACCTGTCATCAGCTGTACTTCCTGTTGTTCCATTTGTTACCTGTTGTCAGCTGTACTTCCTGTTGTTCCATTTGTTACCTGTTGTCAGCTGTACCTCCTGTTGTTCCATTTGTTACCTGTCATCAGCTGTACTTCCTGTTGTTCCATTTGTTACCTGTTGTCAGCTGTACTTCCTGTTGTTCCATTTGTTACCTGTTGTCAGCTGTACTTCCTGTTGTTCCATTTGTTACCTGTTGTCAGCTGTACTTCCTGTTGTTCCATTTGTTACCTGTCGTCAGCTGTACTTCCTGTTGTTCCATTTGTTACCTGTCGTCAGCCATACTTCCTGTTGTTCCATTTGTTACCTGTCATCAGCCATACCTCCTGTTGTTCCATTTGTTACCTGTCGTCAGCTGTACTTCCTGTTGTTCCATTTGTTACCTGTCATTAGCCATACTTCCTGTTGTTCCATTTGTTACCTGTC
>JAPXFY010000015.1:85830808-85900808 GCA_030674185.1 Monoplex corrugatus
CATTAAACATGTACCATCTATGTTATCACAAAACGTGTCAGTTATCCTGTTATCACCAGACGTGTGACGTTTCTTCTACTATCATTAAACATGTACCATCTATGTTATCACAAAACGTGCCAGTTATCCTGTTATCACCAGACGTGTGACGTTTCTTCTACTATCATTAAACATGTACCATCTATGTTATCACAAAACGTGCCAGTTATCCTGTTATCACCAGACGTGTGACGTTTCTTCTACTATCATTAAACATGTACCATCTATGTTATCACAAAACGTGCCAGTTATCCTGTTATCACCAGACGTGTGACGTTTCTTCTACTATCATTAAACATGTACCATCTATGTTATCACAAAACGTGCCAGTTATCCTGTTATCACCAGACGTGTACCATTATTCTGTTATGCATAAAACATATGCCATTTATCCTCATATTCATAGAATGTGTGCCATTTCTCCTATTATCATCAAACATATGCCATTTATCCTCATATTCATAGAATGTGTGCCATTTCTCCTATTATCATCAAACATATGCCATTTATCCTCATATTCATAGAATGTGTGCCATTTCTCCTATTATCATCAAACATATGCCATTTATCCTCATATTCATAGAATGTGTGCCATTTTCCTATTATCATCAAACATATGCCATTTATCCTCATATTCATAGAATGTGTGCCATTTCTCCTATTATCATCAAACATATGCCATTTATCCTCATATTCATAGAATGTGTGCCATTTCTCCTATTATCATCAAACATATGCCATTTATCCTCATATTCATAGAATGTGTGCCATTTCTCCTATTATCATCAAACATATGCCATTTATCCTCATATTCATAGAATGTGTGCCATTTCTCCTATTACATCAAACATATGCATTTATCCTCATATTCATAGAATGTGTGCCATTTCTCCTATTATCATCAAACATATGCCATTTATCCTCATATTCATAGAATGTGTGCCATTTCTCCTATTATCATCAAACATATGCCATTTATCCTCATATTCATAGAATGTGTGCCATTTCTCCTATTATCATCAAACATATGCCATTTATCCTGTTATAACATTTTGACCATTTACCCCTAACCATAAAAAGGTCAGACATGTACCATGTATCCTGTTATAACATTTTGACCATTTACCCCCCAGCCATAAAAAGGGTCAGACATGTACCATTTATTCAGTTATACGAGTCGTAACATGTTTACCATTTACCTCCATAATCATAAAACATGTGCCATTTCTCCTTTTATCATCAGACATGTACTATTTGTTCTGTTAATGTGATCACGATATCTGTGTCATTTATATTTTGTATTGTTGTCTTAAAACATGTGTTAGTAAAGCATTTATCATGAAACGTGTGTTGTTTAGTTTGTCATAAAATATGTTACATGTCCGTTATCATAAACACATGCCTTTTATCTTTTATCGTAGAACATGTGCCATTTTTATCCAGTTGTCATAAAAATGGGCCATTTATTCTGCGAATTGTCCAGTAATCACAAAAAAATTGCCATTTCTCTTGTTATACGTGACTTATGTGTCATTTATCCTGTTATATACAATTTGTGCCTTTTATCCTGTATACGTATGATATGCGCCATTTATCCTATTATACATAAAATGTACGTCTTTTATCCTGTTATACTTGAGATATGTGCCATTATTATACCCTCGATTATACTATTATAAAAATGTACGTCTTTTATCCTGTTATACGTGAAATATGTGCCATTTATCCTATTATACATAAAATGTACGTCTTTTATCCTGTTATACGTGAAATATGTGCCATTTATCCTATTATACATAAAATGTATGCCTTTTATCCTGTTATACGTGTGACATGTGCCATTTATCCTGTTATCCATAAAATGTATGCCTTTTATCCTGTTATACGTGTGACATGTGCCATTTATCCTATTATACATAAAATGTATGCCTTTTATCCTGTTATACGTGAAACGTGCCATTTATCCTATTATACATAAGATGTATCTTTTATCCTGTTATACGTGTGACATGTGCCATTTATCCTGTTATCCATAAAATGTATGCCTTTTATCCTGTTACCATCAAACATGCATGACATGATATTGCACACCCACCCAACGTGTCTTACTTTCATCAAACATTTACGGTAGTCAGATCATGCTTACCGTACAGTTTTTTTAGATTTTGTTTTTGGCTAATCAGTTAATGGTTATTTTAATTGTGCATTCCTCAGTCTTTCATTTTTTCGTTCATCCGTTGTATGAGAATCAGCATCAAACATTTACTGTCACCATTTTGAACAACAGCAAACATTTATACGTAAATTGTCAGATGCTGATGTATTTCCTGCAGGACTGCAGTCTTGTCGGGGTGGGTGTGGGGAATGGTCGGGGTGGGTGTGGGGAATGGTCGGGGTGGGTGTGGAGAATGGTCGGGGTGGGTGTGGGGGCTTGTGTGTCTCCATAACCCGGAGAGCTATGCCGGCGGGAGACTGGCTTCCTGATAGTAGGGCAAGTCAAAGAGCAGAAAGCAGACAAATAGTGACACACTGATCCTCCAGTGTAGGGCTTTGGTATTGGGATAGCGAGTCTAAAATAAAATGTCGTTGCAGAAACCACAGCAACAGTTCCAGAGTCACAGCCTTATAGTTTACCTGGGAATTCAGAGGCCAGAAAGTCTGTATTGCACTGACATTTTTTTAAAACTTCTCCAGATTTATCAGCAGCAGCAGCAGCATGCCATGTCAGCCGCCTCACACGGTCTGCCATTTCTGTCCACGTCCACGGCAACAGTCAGGCAGGAAACTGGACCCAGCCCACCCCCCAGGCTCCTGTCCCCCGTCCCCCTATTCGGTCACGGCCCCTCAGCGCGGGGTCAGTACGCCGATCCACCTTTGACGTCCCCCGTTTCCAGCCTATGGGAACTAGCGGTGTTGGCGGTTCCCCTCCTGTCACTCGGCAAGGTGTGTGTGTGTGTGTGTGTGTGTGTGTGTGTGTGTGTGTGTGTGTGTGTGTGTGTGTGTGTGTGTGTGTGTGTGTGTGTGTGTGTGTGTGTGTGTGTGTGTGTGTGTGTGTGTGTGTGTGGTGTGGAGTGAAAAGGATACCTGTGGGTTGTGGGGATGGGGCTTTATGAAAAATGTTTTCGTATGAGAGCTGGTCAGGTTTATACGTCGGGTCAGGATTTTTGTTTTTGTTTATTTTTGTTTTTTTGTTTTTTGTTTTGGTGATGATGCGGATAGTGAGAGATGAGGTAGGTGGGTGGCTGTTTATGACTAATCTTCGGATTTTGGAGTCTGTTCAAAGAGGGATTCATAGCGCTTGAACAATTCCTTATGGGCTGCAACCAAATCTGCCAGCATTTATCTATGAGACCCAATGTGTGTTTGCAAAGTCTTGAAACAGATAGGGGAAGGACCTATAAAACACTAAGCTGATATCAGCAGATTGTCGGGACCATTGAGAATGGTAGTCGACAGGCCAGTCTTTGTGGTGTAGGCTGGGATTGGACTGGAAACATCAGGTCTTGAGTCCACGGCTCTGTCAAAAGAAGCAGCCAGCTCACTGTAAGACTGGTCTGCCCAAGGCTGGAACCCAGGATGTGTGCTTCATGGGCATGGCGCTCAAACCAAGTGAACTAACGGTCTTGACAATGGCCGAGTGTCCTGAACTGTTCATGGTTGAGTATACTGAACTGTTCATGGTTGAGTGTCCTGAACTGTTCATGGTTGAGTGTCCTGAACTGTTCATGGTTGATTGTCCTGAACTGTTCATGGTTGAGTGTCCTGAACTGTTCATGGTTGAGTGTCCTGAACTGTTCATGGCTGAACTCTTCGTGGTTGAGTGTCCTGAACTGTTCATGGTTGAGCATTGAAGCTGGATGTGAAAGACCTGTCCTTACTTAAACAGCTGGATCAATGTCAGCATGTCTGACTTGTTTGGAGTTTGTTTGGGGTTTGTTCAAGATGGCTTTATCACGCTCACACTGTTCCATATGTGCTCCATCCAAATCTGCGAAACACTAAGCTGACACCACCAGAATGATGGAAACGTTAAGACAGGCAGTGATCAGGCCAGTTTTTTTCCCTGAATGGGCTGGGAAGGAACTCAAGATATCAGATCTTGAATCCACGATTCTGTTAAAAGAAGGCAGTGAACTGCTTCTTGCTGCACCACAGTGACAGAGACAGAGACAGAGATAGAGGTGCTGTATACTGCTGCATTCCATTATCTTCCCCCACCCCACCTGGTTATAAGATGATGCGATAATGGTGATTGATGTTATGAGTAGTGTGCTGTTTCAGTTTTGCTGTACTGTTCAGAAATTGATTAATGATGTAAATGATGATGAGCCTTTGGACAGTATTACCTATTTTCTGTGGCTGCTTGTCTGTCCATCGGTCATGGGTAGATTATGGGGAGGGGGGGGGGGGTTCAAGGGCTTCTAGACACCCCCTTCCGTCCCGAGCTGTCACAGAACAGTCTCTGAAATCTCTGGTCAGTGTATAGTGCCTAAACAGCAAATGTCAGTATGTGGACTGAAATCTCTGTTCAGTGTACAATGCCTAAACAGTGAGCAGCAAATGTCAGTATGTGGACTGAAATCTCTGTTCAGTGTACAGTGCCTAAACAGTGAGCAAATGTCAGTATGTGGACTGAAATCTCTGTTCAGTGTACAGTGCCTAAACAGTGAGCAAATGTCAGTATGTGGACCAACTTTGAATCCTGAGGAGTTTTTTTTCCTTGGGTAACATGCCCCTGGACCCACCTGAATTTTTCCAAAATCTCCCTTTACCAAGATCATAATCCGACCATACCTGTCTGTCTGTTTGTCTATCAGTCTGTATGTCAGTTTATCCTTCAATCTGTCAGTCTGTCTGTCTGCCTTTCTGTCCATCACTGTCAGTCTGTTTATCCATCAGTCTGTCAGTCTGTCTGTATGTCTGTCTGTCCATCACTGTCAGTCTGTTTATCCATCAGTCTGTCAGTCTGTCTGTCAGTCTGTCTGTCCATCACTGTCAGTCTGTTTATCCATCAGTCTGTCAGTCTGTCTTAGTCTGTTTTTTATCCATCAGTCTGTCAGTCTACCTGTCCATCAGTCTGTCTGTCTGTCATCCTGTCCTATTCCCTGACTCTAATTACTTCTCCTTTATGTTATTGGCTGATGAATGTATTTCCATGTTATTTGTTAGCATAATCAGTCATGTCATCAAAGAGAAATGACAAGTGTAAAAACGGGTCACCGTCAGTGGCTGTCACATAATAGATTACAACAGCAGCAGCAATAATGATGGTGGTAAATCATTCTTGTTCGGCGCTGTTCTCCATATTCGTTTAGACTCATTCTCATTACACATTAACAAGATACAGAGTAGAATACACACAGACTAACTGATGTATCAAACACACAGACGCACGCACGCACACACACACACACACACACACACACACACACACACACACACACACACACATCACTCACACACACACACACACACACACACACACACACACACACACACACACACACACACACACACACATATGAATACACACTAGCATAATTTAACAATACGTACACACATACCTATGATCATAAACATATACAAGTAAGTAGGCGAACCCCCAAAACGACTACACAATACCATATGATTAGTATGTAGAAACAACAGTACATAATAGTCGGACAGTAAGTGACAGTACATCAACTGGTAGAGGAGTAATTATGATATCAATACACAATACCATAAGTGACAGTACATCAACTGGTAGAGGAGTAATTATAATATCAATACACAATACCATAAGTGACAGTACATCAACTGGTAGAGGAGTAATTATAATATCAATACACAATACCATAAGTGACAGTACATCAACTGGTAGAGGAGTAATTATGATATCAATACACAATACCATAAGTGACAGTACATCAACTGGTAGAGGAGTAATTATGATATCAATACACAATACCATAAGTGACAGTACATCAACTGGTAGAGGAGTAATTATGATATCAATACACAATACCATATGATCAGTATGTAGAAACAACAGTACATAATAGTCGACAGTAAGTGACAGTACATCAACTGGTAGAGGAGTAATTATAATAACAACAGTGGAAGGCTGTTGCTGTGCCAGTGTTAGTGGCAGTAGATCCAGTTAGATAAAAACAGTTATTTTGTCCATGATTTCTGTAGTTGTGTACAAAGTAACATCTGTATGGTTTATGTAGTTCTGTACAAAGTAACATCTGTATGATTTCTGTAGTTGTGTACAAAGTAACGTCTGTATGATTTCTGTAGTTGTGTACAAAGTAACATCTTATGGTTTCTGTAGTTGTGTACAAAGTAACGTCTGTATGATTTCGGTAGTTGTGTACAAAGTATCGTTTGTATGATTTCTGTAGTTCTGTACAAAGTATCGTCTGTATGGTTTCTGTAGTTGTGTACAAAGTAACATCTGTATGATTTCTGTAGTTGTGTACAAAGTAACATCTGTATGATTTCTGTAGTTCTGCACAAAGTAACATCTGTATGATTTCTGTAGTTCTGTACAAAGTAACAACTGTATGATTTCTGTAGTTCTGTACAAAGTAACAACTGTATGATTTCTGTAGTTGTGTACAAAGTAACATCTGTATGATTTCTGTAGTTCTGCACAAAGTAACATCTGTATGATTTCTGTAGTTCTGTACAAAGTAACAACTGTATGATTTCTGTAGTTCTGTACAAAGTAACAACTGTATGATTTCTGTAGTTGTGTACAAAGTAACATCTGTATGATTTCTGTAGTTCTGTACAAAGTAACATCTGTATGATTTCTGTAGTTCTGTACAAAGTAACATCTGTATGATTTCTGTAGTTCTGCACAAAGTAACATCTGTAGTATGATTTCTGTAGTTCTGTACAAAGTAACAACTGTAGTATGATTTCTGTAGTTGTGTACAAAGTAACATCTGTATGATTTCTGTAGTTGTGTACAAAGTAACGTCTGTATGATTTCTGTAGTTGTGTACAAAGTAACAACTGTATGATTTCTGTAGTTGTGTACAAAGTAACAACTGTATGATTTCTGTAGTTCTGTACAAAGTAACAACTGTAGTATGATTTCTGTAGTTGTGTACAAAGTAACATCTGTATGATTTCTGTAGTTGTGTACAAAGTAACATCTGTATGATTTCTGTAGTTGTGTACAAAGTAACATCTGTATGATTTCTGTAGTTGTGTACAAAATATTGTCTGTATGATTTCTGTAGTTCTGTACAAAGTAACATCTGTAGTATGATTTCTGTAGTTGTGTACAAAGTAACAACTGTATGATTTCTGTAGTTTTGTTCGGAGTAACACTAACAGAGATGCTCAGTGTGCCATACGTGATGCAACACACATTCTTGCAAAATGAAACTGTTTTCATTCTTTGGATGGCCTATTATTATAATAATAACGACAAGCACACAGTCATGAGATGTTTACTGAAAGGAAAATATGTTGTCATGTAATTTTGTGAATGGAAGCACTCCATCAGGCAACATGTGCAGGTTTTTGGGTACGGACTGTTGGTAGTGTTTCTGTTAGTTGAATGACCCAGTATCAAAAGGATGACAAGGTTACAAGAATGGAAAAAAAGGACAATGGTAATAGTGTTTCTGTTATTTGAATGACACAGTAGTAAAAAGATGATATATGCCCACAAGAACCAAAAAAGGACAGTGGTAGTAGTTTTTCTTTTATAAAATGTAAATGACTGATGTCAAACTCACAAGAAAGAAAAACAACAACAACAACAACAACAACAACAACAACAACAAGCCCAAAGGATAATGGTAGTAGTGTTTCTGTTACGTAAATGACACTTTTAAAATAATGACAAGTCCTCAAGGATAAAACAAAAAGAAAGACAGAAACAAGATAGACAAGACCGCACTCATTAGATGTGTACTGAAAGTGGAGAATAATGCCAGGTGGCTTGAGTGAATGGAAGCGCTCCATGAGGCAACACAGGTTTTGGGGAATTAATCATGTTGTTCAATGCCTGTAGAAGCGATAATAATAATAATAATAATAATTACAATATTTATATAGCGCAAAATCTTGATAAAATCAAATCTAAGCGCTGAAGCAGACACACACGCAAGCACGCACGCACGCACACACACCACCACACACCACCACACCACACACCACGCACACACACACACACACACACACACACACACACACACACACACACACACACACACACACACACACACACGCATGGCTATAAATGGGGAGAAAGAATAGAAGCAAGAATAAAAGCAATGGAAAATTACAGAGAGCATAGCATATACAATTATATATTATAACCATGTGATTCCCCTCCGAGCGGAGACAGGCTGCAGAGGGGGGGGGGGGGTTGAGTGAGGTTAGGATTTTATGCGGAGAAGAAAAGGTGAGTTTTGAGAGCGGATTTGAAGGAGACAAAAGTAGGTTGCTGACGGACTGAGAGAGGAAGTTTGTTCCAGGAGAGTGGACCAGAAACAGAGAAGGCTCGTGGACCATAGGTATTGAGCTTAGTGCGTGGAAAGCGAAAAGTCAGAGGATCGGAGGCAGAGCGGAGGGTACGTGAGGGAACATAGATCTCAAGTAGGCTTGACAGGTAATAGGGGGCTGCATTATTGAGGCTTTTGTAGCACATGGTGTCTAGTTTGTACTGTATGCGCTTTGATACAGGGAGCCAGTGAAGTTGTGCCAGGAGAGGAGATATGTGGTCAGCTTTTTTCTTTTTGAGTACAAGGCGTACAGCATTGTTTTGAATGCGCTGTAGGATGTGAATGGTGGAGGCAGGAAGACCAGACAGGAGTGAATTGCAATAGTCAATGCGAGACATTATGAAGGAGAGAACGAGTTTTGCAGTTGTTTCCACAGAGAGATACTTCCTGATCAGCCTTATACGATGGAGATGATAGTAGCAAGATCTGGCAGTTTGAGAAACAAGTTGTTCATGGAGAGGGTAGAGTCAATGCAGACACCAAGGTTTTTAGCTGAATCAGAAATTGGGACTGATGTGTTACATAATGGGAGAGAAAGAGGAGGCAGCTGAGAAAGTTTCTGACGGGTGCCAATGAGGATAGCTTCTGTCTTGTCGTCATTAAGCTGAAGTTTGTTGAACGTCATCCAGTTCTTAATGTCTGAGTAACACTCAGTGGTGCGAGTCAACAGGCGCTGTATATTATCAGGTGAGTCACTGTCTTGAAGTTGGGTGTCATCAGCATAGAAGTGGTGTTTTATAGAGTGGGAGTTGATGATGGTGGACAGGGGGGAGGTGTAAAGAGTGAAAAGAACAGGGCCAAGGACAGATCCTTGTGGAACACCACAGGTCAGGTATGCAGGTTGAGAGTAAGTGCCATTGATGAGAACAGTTTGTTTTCTGTTTGATAAATACGAAGTGAAAAAGGAGAGAGCAATGTCAGAGATGCCAAAAGTATGATGAAGTCTAGAAAGGAGAATACCATGGTCAATGGTATCGAAGGCTGCAGACAGATCAAGGAGTGTGAGGAGAGAGACTTTGCCAGTATCAGTTGCAAGGAGGAGATTGTTGAGAATGTGTAGTAGGGCAGTTTCAGTGCTATGGCACTGGTGGTAGGCTGACTGGAAAGGATTGAGGAGATTGTTGGCAGACAGGTGAGAGTTCAGCTGGTTGAGGACGACTTTTTCAAGCAGTTTTGACAAGAAAGAGAGATTAGAGATAGGCCGGTAATTTTTCAGTTCATTTGGGTCTAAATTGTGTTTCTTGAGGAGAGGGTGAACAATAGCAGACTTGAAAGAATCTGGGACAGTTCCAGTTTGAAGAGAAGTGTTGATGATGTCAGTGATGAATGGGAGGAGAGTAGGGAGACAGTCGGAGTAGAGAGAACCTGGAAGAGGATCCAGTTCGCAGGTTTTGAACGACATGGATCTGATTGTGTTGAGAATTTCTTTTGTGAGACTGGGGTAAAAGTAGTAAGAGGTGTGCCAGAGAAGGAAGGGTCAGGTGGGCATGGTTGACAGGGTGTCCTGTCAAGCCTGTCACGAAGAGTTTGTATTTTGGTGGTGAAATAGTTGGAGAATACAGAAGGGAGTTCTTCATTTGTATGTTTTGTTGGGAGAGGTAAATCTTTTCGTATGCCAAGGAGATGATTCATGGTTGTAAAGAGTTCTTTTGAAGAAGAGACATTCAGGATTTTGGTTTGGAAATAGCTTGTTTTTGCTGATGCAATGAGGGTGGATACTTTTGTTTTAGAGGCTTGGAAAAGTTGCCTGTGTACAGTGAGTTTGGATTTGCGCCAGCGGCGCTCTGCTCTGCGGCGGGCACGTTTTGTACAGGCGATCTCATGAGTGAGCCAGGGGGTAGGGGGGCGGTCAGGTAAAAGACGGGTTGTGGCTGGAGCATGAGTGTCCAGAAGATGGTGGAGAGTAGTATAGAATTCATCGGCAAGGTTATGTGACTTTTCAGAAAGGAGACGGGAGGCATCAGATGAAAATGTGGAGAGGTCGATAGATTTGAGATTGCGTCGAGTCACTGTGCGCATGGTACGGGAAGGAGGAGAAATGTCGAGAGAACAGAGAATTGCAGAGTGGTCAGATGGAAGGGCTGAAGTTAGACGGGTAGAAAGAACTAAGCAGTTGTCAGTAGCGGAATTGTGGTGATCATGAGAAATGATCCAGTCAAGAATGTGACCTTTTTGATGGGTTGGTTCAGAAATGTGTTGAGTCATATTGTGATTGGACAGAGAGTTGATGATATGTCTTGTGTCATAACGGTGAGTGTTGTCATAGTGGACATTGATGTCACCTAGAATGATGAGATTTCCAGGTAAGAGGCAGTAGTGG
Organism: Monoplex corrugatus; assembly: GCA_030674185.1. Classification (NCBI taxonomy): domain Eukaryota; kingdom Metazoa; phylum Mollusca; class Gastropoda; order Littorinimorpha; family Ranellidae; genus Monoplex; species Monoplex corrugatus. The sequence goes on from JAPXFY010000015.1 coordinate 85,841,681, forward strand.
TCAAGCATTTGGTCAAAGTCAGAGAGAAACGTGGATGTGGTGAGTTTGTTGGCAGAGCTAGGTGGGGGTCGATAGACACAGGAGAAGATGATGGGGTGAGGGGTGGATTGGAAGGATACTTCAACGTGCTCGAAAGAAGGATGGGAGAAAGGCAGAGACTGCGAGAAAGATAGGCGGGAATGGAGTGAGTCGTTGTAGAGGATGGCGATACCGCCACCTCGGGATGAGCGATGGAAAGAAGCAAGCCTGTAACCACTCGGAGTGAGGCTAGCATGTATAGGTTCGTGACCAAGGGGGTTAAGCCATGTCTCTGTGATAAAAGCAATGTCAACATGCTCATCTACGATAAAATCAGCAATGACTTCGGCTTTGCCATCAGTGCATGTTGACTGAGCATTAAAAAGGCATAGTTTCAGCCTATCACAGTCATATGGTGGCGGCCGAGGTGGCGACGAAGGCGGCAACGACGGGACAGAAGGCGAAAGCGGCACCGGCGGGACAGAAGGCGAAGGCGGCATGAACAGGACAGAAGGCGAAGGCGAAGACGGCAGAGGAGGAGATGAAGCTTGCAGCGGCGAGGTCGAGGGCAGGGGCAGTGGAGGAGAAGAAGAAGCAGGAGACGAAAAGTGGCGTCGGGCAGGAGGCAGGTTGTGCCAAAGACGGTGGAGACGTCCACCACGACAGAATCGCGCAGTGCGGGGCTTAGGACACAGCCCAGTGTTCGTATTCGCTGGTAGACGCCTCCACCGAGGTAGCATTTGCTGTGTTTAAAAAGCGTCAGTCCAATTTGTTTTATAAAATACGGGTCCATAATTGCGAGCCAGGCAGGAGAGGAAGATACTTGCAGGTTGGTGTGTGGGTTGGTCAGTTCACAACACTTAAAATCCAGAGAACGCAGAACACAAAGGTTTGGAAGCTGTAGCGTTGGGCGAACACAGTAGGCTAAGATGTAAACACTGTTCACAGATAAAATGTTCGACTTGAGCGGCTGAATTAAAATGATGAAAAGTAGGTATAAAAAACTTTAAAATCAGATTATCTGGTAAAATATTCAAAATTTAAAAAAAATATTTACATCACCGTATGTCAGGATTTCAAAGCAACAAACTGATACAAAATTCAATGCATAAAACCAAATAGAACCACGATAAAATCACTGTAAAACACCACACACACTTTTGCTGCCTGCTGGTGCGACATCTACTCACACCCCTGTGATCATGTTACTGTTAGACCAATGACACAGTTGAAAATGATGAGAATTATTCATGACCCAGACGTTGGCTGAAAGAAATGTGTAACTGCAGGTGGCTGGGTGAGTGGAGGCACACCACGAGGCAACACAGGTGCTGAGCCTTCAGCCATGGATATACTGCAACAACAGGTTCAGGAAAAGGTGAGTGTTGTTTAGTGTACACCGTTACCCTTCACTGCCGTATTGTTGATAATCCTGTCACTCCCTCACCCTGTCCACCCAAATAGTTAACATTTACAGTACACCAGTACCGTTGACTGTCCTTTACACTTCAGTAACATTTTACAGCACACCAGTACCGTTGACTGTCTTTCTCCTTCAGTAACAATTACAGTGCATCAGTACCGTTGACCTTTACACTTCAGTAACATTTACAGTACACCAGTACCGTTGACTGTCTTTCTCCTTCAGTAACATTTACAGTACACCAGTACCGTTGACTGTTTTTCTCCTTCAATAACATTTACGGTGCACCAGTACCATTGACTGTCTTTCTCCTTCAGAAACATTTACAGTACACCAGTACCATTGACTATCCTTATCACTTCAGTAACTTTCACAGTGCACCAGTACCATTGACTGTCTTTCTCCTTCAGTAACATTCACTCATGTTGCACACAGTACAGTACCATTGACTGTCTTTCTCCTTCAATAATATTCACAGTGCACCAGTACCATTGACTGTCTTTCTCCTTCAGTAACGTTCACAGTGCACCAGTACCATTGACTGTCTTTATCACTTCAGTGACATTCACAGTGCACCAGTACCTTGACTATCTTTCTCCTTCAGTAATATTTACAGTGTATCAGTACCATTGACTGTCCTTTACAGTTCAAAAACATTTACAGTACACCAGTACCATTGATTGTCTTTATCATTTCAGTAACATTTACAGCACACCAGTATCGTCTTTCTCCTTCAGTAACATTTACAGTGAACCAGTACCATTGGCTGTCTTTCTGTTTCAGTAACATTTACAGTGCACCAGTACCATTGACTGTCCTTTACATTTCAGTAACATTTACAGTACACCAGTACCATTCTGTCTTTATCACTTCAATAACATTCACAGTGCACCAGTATCATTGACTGTCTTTCTCTTTCAGTATTATTTACAGTGCACCAGTACCATTGACTGTCTTTGTCACTTCAATAACATTCACAGTGCACCAGTACCAATGACTGTGTTTATCATTTCAGTAACATTCACAGTGCAGTACCATTGACTGTCTTTATCACTTCAATAACATTCACAGTGCACCAGTATCATTGACTGTCTTTCTCCTTCAGTATTATTTACAGTGCAACAGTACCATTGACTGTCTTTGTCACTTCAATAACATTCACAGTGCACCAGTACCAATGACTGTGTTTATCATTTCAGTAACATTCACAGTGCAGTACCATTGACTGTCTTTATCACTTCAATAACATTCACAGTACACCAGTACCATTGACTGTCCTTTATATTTCAGTAACATTTACAGTGCACCAGTACCATTGACTGTCTTTATCACGTCAATAACATTCACAGTACACCAGTACCATTGACTGTCCTTTACATTTCAATAACATTTACAGTGCACCAGTACCATTGACTGTCTTTATCACTTCAATAACTTTCACAGTGCACCAGTACCATTGACTGTCTTTCTGTTTCAGTAACATTTACAGTGCACCAGTACCACTGACTGTCTTTATCACTTCAGTAACATTCACAGTGCACCAGTACCATTGACTGTTTATCATTTCAGTAATATTTACAGTGCACCAGTACCATTGATTGTCTTTATCACTTCAATAATATTCACAGTGCACCAGTACCATTGACTGTCTTTATCACTTCATCACATTCACAGTGCACCAGTACCATTGACTGTCTCCTTCAGTAACATTTACAGTGCACCAGTACCATTGACTGTCTTTATCACTTCAATAACATTCACAGTGCACCAGTACCATTGACTCTTTCTTCTTCAGTAACATTCACGGTATGCCAGTACCATTGACTGTCTTTATTGCTTCAGTATCATTTACAGTACACAAGGAAGAGTGACTGTCTTTATCATTTCAGTAACATTTACAGTGCACCAGTACCAGTGACTGTCTATCTCCTTCAGTAACATTTACCATGCACCAGTACCATTGACTGTCCTTTACACTTCAGTAACATTTACCATGCACCAGTACCATTGATTGTCTTTCTCCTTCAATAACATTTACAATGCACCAGTACCATTGACTGTCCTTTACACTTCAGTAACATTTACAGTGCGCCAGTACCACTGACTCTTTCTCCTTCTGTAACATTTACAGTACACCAGTACCATTGACTGTCTTTCTCCTTCAAAAACATTCACAGTGCACCAGTACCATTGACTGTTTTTATCACTTCAATAACATTCACGGTGCTCCAGTACCATTGACTATATTTCTCCTCTAGTAACATTTACAGTACGCCAGTACCATTGACTGTCTTTATCACTTCAATAACATTTACAGTACACCAGTACCATTGACTGTCTTTATCACTTCAATAACATTTACAGTACACCAGTACCATTGACTGTCTTTCTCCTTTAATAACATTTACAGTGCACTGGTACCATTGACTGTCTTTATCATTTCAGTAACATTTACAGTGCACCGGTACCATTGGCTGTCTTTATCATTTCAGTAACATTTACAGTGCACCATTACCATTGATTGTCTTTATCACTTCAGTAACTTACAGTGCACCAGTACCGTTGATTGTCTTTCTCCTTCAATAACGTTTTCAGTACACCAGTACCACTGACAGTCTTTCTCTTTCAGTAACATTTACAATGCACCTGTACCATTGGCTGTCTTTCTCCTTCAATAACATTTACAGTGCACCAGTACAACTGACTGTCTTTCTCCTTCAATAGCATTTATAGTGCACCAGTACCATTGACTGTCTTTACCACTTCAGTAACATTTACAGTACACCAGTACCATTGACTGTCTTTCTCCTTCAATAACATTTACAGTGAACCAGTACCACTGACTGTCTTTCTCCTTCAATAACAACTACAATACACCAGTACAATTGACTTGTCTTTGTCCTTCAATAACATTTACAGTGCACCAGTACCATTGACTGTCTTTATCACTTCAATAACATTCACAGTGTACCAGTACCATTGACTGTCTTTATCACTTCAATAACATTCACAGTGCACCAGTACCATTGACTTCTTTCTCCTTCAGCAACATTTACAGTACACCAGTACCATTGACTGTCTTCCTCCATCAGTAACATTTACAGTACACCAGTACCATTGACTCTCTTTCTTCTTCGGTAACATTTAAATATTATTGTAATTATTATTATTTCAACAACATTTACAGTACACCAGTACTATTGACTGTCTTCCTCCATCAGTAACATTTACAGTACACCAATACCATTGACTGTCTTTCTTCTTCAGTAACATTTCCAGTGCACCAGTACAATTGACTGTCTTTCTCCTCAATAACATTTACAGTGCACCAGTACCATTGACTGTCTTTCTCCTTCAACGTTACAGTGCGCATGTACCATTGACTGTCTTTCTGTTTCAGTAACATTTACAGTGCACCAGTGCATTGACTGTCGTTCTCCTTCAGTAACATTTAAGTGCACTAGTACCATTGACTGTCTTTATCACTTCAATAACATTTACAGTGACAGTACATTGACTGTCTTTTTTCTTCAGTATCGTTTACAGAAACCAGTACTATTGACTGTTTATCATTTCAATAACATATACAGTGCACCAGTACCATTGACTGTCTTATCACTTCAGTAACATTACAGTACAACAGTTCCATTGACTGTCTTTCTTCTTCAGTAACGTTTACAGTACACCAGTACTATTGACTGCATTTATCATTTCAGTAACATTTACAGTGCATGAGTACCATTGACAGTCTTTCTCCTGTAATAACATTGAGAGTACACCAGTACCATTGACGTCTTTCTCCTAAAGTAACATTTACAGTGCATCTCAGTACCATTGCTGTCTTTCTCCTTCAGTAACATTTACAGTACACCAGTACCATGACTGTCTTTCTCCTTCAGAACATTTACGGTGAACCGATACCATTGACTGTCTTTTACACTAAGTAACATTTACAGTACACCAGTACCATTGACTGTCTTTTACACTTAAGTAACATTTACAGTACCCAGTACCATTGACTGTCTTTACACTTCAGTAACATGACAGTACGCCAGTACCATTGACTGTCTTTATCACTTCAGTAACATTCACAGTGCACCAGTACCGTTGACTGTCCTGTACACTTCAGTAAATTCACGGTACACCAGTACCATTGACTGTCTTACTCCTTTGATAACATTTACAGTGCACCAGTACCATTGACTGTCTTTCATTTCAGTAACATTTCACAGTGCAACAGTACCATTGACTGTCTTACTCCTTTGATAACATTTACAGTGCAACAGTACCATTGACTGTCTTATCATTTCATAACACTAACATGCACCAGTACCATTGACTGTCTTTCTCCTTCAGTAACATTTACAGTACACCAGTACCATTGACTGTGTTATCACTTCAATAACATTTACAGTACACCAGTATCATTGACTGTCTTTATCACTTCATAACATTTACAGTGCACCAGTACCATTGACTGTCTTTCTCACTTCAGTAACATTTACAGTGAACCAGTACCATTGACTGTCTTTTAACTTAAACATTTACAGTACACCAGTACCATTGACTGTCCTTTACACTTCATAACATTTCACAGTGCACCAGTACCATTGACTCTCCTTTACACTTCAGTAACATTTACAGTATGCCAGTACCATTGACTGTCTTAACACTTCATAACATTCACAGTGTACCAGTACCATTGACTGCCTTTAACTTCACAGTAACATTTACAGTGCACCAGTGCCATTGACTGTCTTTCTCCTTCAGTAACATTATAGGTACACCAGTACCATTGACTGTCTTTATCACTTCAGTAACTATTTACAGTGCACCAGTATATTGACTGTCTTTACACTTTAATAACATTTACAGTGCACCAGTACCATGACTGTCTTTTCACTTCAGTAACGTTACAGTACACCAGTACCTTGACCGCCCTTTTCACTTCATAACATTTACAGTACACCAGTACCATGACTGTCCTTTTCACCTCAGTAACATTACAGTACACCAGTACCATTGACTGCCCTTTCACTTCATAACATTTACAGTATCCAGTACCATGACTGTCTTTTCACTTCAGTAACATTACAGTGTACCAGTACCATTGACTGCCCTTTTCACTTCAGTAACATTTACAGTACACCAGTACCATTGACTGTCTTTTTCACTTCAATAACATTTAGAGTACTCCAGTAACATTGACTGTCCTTATCACTTCAATAAAATCTATAGTACACCAGTACCACTTACTGTCCTTTTCACTTCCGTAAGATGGTCCATTAGCGCAGTTTTCAGAGGGCCTTAGGCGGACCACTTTTTTTCAGTGGCCATGTTTGTGCCATGCTGATAACACAGGTGTCATGGGTTCCATCCTCAGATGGGCCACAGTTTTTTTTTTGAAATATGCCCATTTAATGTTAGGCCCATTAAATGTTAGGCCCATTAAATGTAAGGCCCATTAAATGTTAGGCCCATTAAAGGATAGGCCCATTAAACGATAGGCCCATTAAATGCTAGGCCCATTATATGTTAGGCCCATTAAATGTTAGGCCCATTAAATGTTAGGCCTATTAAACGATAGGCCCATTAAATGTTAGGCCCATTAAATGTTAGGCCTATTAAATGTTAGACCCATTAAACGCATGAAAGGATAGGCCCATTAAATGTTAGGTCCATTAAATGATAGGTCCATTAAATGTTAGGCCCATTAAAGGATAGGCCCATTAAAGGATAGGCCCATTAAAGGATAGGCCCGTTAAAGGACATGCCCATTAAATGTTAGGCCCATTAAACGATAGGCCCATTGAATGTTAGGCCCATTAAAGGATAGGCCCATTAAAATTGTAATGTTAGGCCAATTAAATGATAGGCCCATGAAAGGACAGGCCCATTAAATGACAGGCCCATTAAACGACAGGCCCATTAAACGATAGGCCATGAAAGGAGAAACGACAGGCCCATTAAACGACAGGCCCATTAAACGATAGGGCCATAAAACGATAGGGCCATTAAACGACAGGCCCATTAAACGACAGGCCCATTAAACGACAGGCCCATTAAACGATAGGGCCATAAAACGATAGGGCCATTAAACGACAGGCCCATTAAAGGACAGGCCCATTAAACGACAGGCCCATTAAAGGACAGGCCCATTAAAGGACAGGCCCATTAAACGATAGGGCCATAAAACGATAGGGCCATTAAACGACAGGCCCATTAAAGGACAGGCCCATTAAAGGACAGGCCCATTAAAGGACAGGCCCATTAAAGGACAGGCCCATTAAAGGATAGGGCCATTAAAGGACAGGCCCATTAAACGACAGGCCCATTAAAGGATAGGCCCATTAAACGATAGGCCCATTTAACGATAGGCCCATTAAACAATAGGCCCATTAAACGATAGGCTCATTAAAGGACAGGCCCATCAAAGGACAGGCCCTTTAAAGGATAGGCCCATTAAAGGACAGGCTGGATGGCGCCGGAGAATCCCAGGATTTTTCAGTTGATGGAATCGAATATAACTTCCCATCTGTGTTGATATATGACGTGGTAACATGACTGGTACTGGCCACATCTTGTAGTTTGTTACATTGACCAGTGGTCCAACAATGACTGGTCTGGCCACATGTTGTAGTTTGTTACATTGACCAGTGGTCCACAATGACTGGTCTGGCCACATCTTGTAGTTTGTTACATTGACCAGTGGTCCACAATGACTGGTCTGGCCACATCTTGTAGTTTGTTACATTGACCAGTGGTCCACAATGACTGGTCTGGCCACATCTTGTAGTTTGTTACATTGACCAGTGGTCCACAATGACTGGTCTGGCCACATCTTGTAGTTTGTTACATTGACCAGTGGTCCACAATGACTGGTCTGGCCACATTTGTAGTTTGTTACATTGACCAGTGGTCCACAATGACTGGTCTGGCCACATCTTGTAGTTTGTTACATTGACCAGTGGTCCACAATGACTGGCCTGGCCACATCTGTATTTTTACATGACCAGTGTCCACATGTGGCCTGCACCACATTGAATGTAAAGATGGGAGCTGGAGTCGGATTATTGACACTTTTGCCCTAGTTGTCCAGTGCTAGTGAACCGATAATGGCGGTGTTGTAGATCAATAGCACTCTCATCATAATTCCCCACGCTGCCAACAGCACCACATGCAAGATGAATGGTTCCTGTCAGTGGCCTGTCATTACTCTGTTGAGATCAATTAGCTCAGCAGTGACTGCTTTGGAAAAAGATCAATGAGGCATTTCAACTGAGTGATGGGTTCAATTTGATTGATCAAGGATCATTTTGGGAACATTGTTCTCAGAAATGGTGCCGTTCAGTATGGATTATTTTAAGTGTTACGATTTTCTGGGATGCAGTATATAATTATGTTGTTTTTCCCACACTGTGCAGGCAGTATGATGCTGTACATGTGCTACCAAACACTGACATGACTTGTGCAGTCAGTATGATGCTGTACATGTGCTACCAAACACTGACATGACTTGTGCAGTCAGTATGATGCTGTACATGTGCTACCAAACACTGACATGACTTGTGCAGTCAGTATGATGCTGTACATGTGCTACCAAACAATGACATGACTTGTGCAGTCAGTATGATGCTGTACATGTGCTACCAAACACTGATGACTTATGCAGGCAGTATGATGCTGTACATGTGCTACCAAACAATGACATGACTTATGCAGGCAGTATGATGCTGTACATGTGCTACCAAACACTGACATGACTTGTGCAGTCAGTATGATGCTGTACATGTGCTACCAAACAATGACATGACTTGTGCAGTCAGTATGATGCTGTACATGTGCTACCAAACAATGACATGACTTGTGCAGGCAGTATGATGCTGTACATGTGCTACCAAACAATGACATGACTTATGCAGGCAGTATGATGCTGTACATGTGCTACCAAACAATGACATGACTTATGCAGGCAGTATGATGCTGTACATGTGCTACCAAACAATGACATGACTTGTGCAGTCAGTATGATGCTGTACATGTGCTACCAAACAATGACATGACTTATGCAGGCAGTATGATGCTGTACATGTGCTACCAAACAATGACATGACTTATGCAGGCAGTATGATGCTGTACATGTGCTACCAAACACTGACATGACTTGTGCAGTCAGTATAATGCTGTACATGTGCTACCAAACACTGACATGACTTGTGCAGTCAGTATAATGCTGTACATGTGCTACCAAACACTGACATGACTTATGCAGGCAGTATAATGCTGTACATGTGCTACCAAACACTGACATGACTTATGCAGGCAGTATGATGCTGTACATGTGCTACCAAACAATGACATGACTTATGCAGGCAGTATGATGCTGTACATGTGCTACCAAACACTGACATGACTTGTGCAGTCAGTATAATGCTGTACATGTGCTACCAAACACTGACATGACTTGTGCAGGCAGTATGATGCTGTACATGTGCTACCAAACAATGACATGACTTATGCAGGCAGTATAATGCTGTACATGTGCTACCAAGCACTGACATGACTTGTGCAGGCAGTATAATGCTGTACATGTGCTACCAAACACTGACATGACATGTGCAGGCAGTATGATGCTGTACATGTGCTACCAAACACTGACATGACTTGTGCAGGCAGTATGATGCTGTACATGTGCTACCAAACACTGACATGACTTATGCAGGCAGTATGATGCTGTACATGTGCTACCAAACACTGACATGACTTATGCAGGCAGTATGATGCTGTACATGTGCTACCAAACACTGACATGACTTGTGCAGGCAGTATAATGCTGTACATGTGCTACCAAACACTGACATGACTTGTGCAGGCAGTATAATGCTGTACATGTGCTACCAAACACTGACATGACTTATAGGATCTTATACATGCATCTTTGATGTTCTGCCTGCGTGTGCACACAAAGGTAGTTTGGGCACTGGCAGGTCTGCACACATGTTGATTTGAAGATGGAAAAATGTCTGCCCCATACCCAACAGGTGAAAGGTGGGATATCCTGGCAGGATCGATCCTGGGCCTTCCAGTTGGAGGTCCAATGTCCGACTACCGCACCTGTAAGATATGGATTTAATGATTAGGTAATGAGTTTTACTTGTAGCCACAGACTCTCAGCAGCCTTTTCCAACATTGTATTCCACCACCAGAACCAGCCCAGCCTCTTTGCTCAATAATGAGCAAGCAATGAAACGAAACGAAATGAAACGAAAGAAAGAAAGAAAGAAGAAACAAAGAAACAAAGAAACTAGCACTTTTCATTGATTTTTATGCAGACAACCGTTTTCCCTGTCAAACTTTCAGCGCCATATCGATGGCGTTCTTATCTCTGCTCATTTTGACTCCCCAACTCACAGCCAACTCGCCTTCCTTCAGTACTGTCTCAGTGCTGGGGGATCCACAGGAGCTGACTCTATAAAGTCATCTTGAGGCCACCTGCCAAAGGAGACCGTACATGCTGATAATTTTCGCTGCTTTGCAGTTCTTAACTCCACACTGAATAGTTTATTTTGTCACAGTTTTCATTTACTCAGTCTCAGTAATTACTCTTCTCATCATATTCATGCTGAATAGTTTGCCGTGTTGAAATCAGCTCAGATCTGTTGATTCATTTTCACGGTGAATGTCTTGCTGTCTTACCTTGACACAGGACCAGCGGCTGGTTCATCTGACGGAGGAGGTGACACGTTTACGCAGTTTTGAGTTTGAGGCCGTCCGTAAAGACCAGCTTGTGCAGCAACTACAGCAACAGATCACACAGTTACAGGTTGGGCCATTTGCTTGACATTTGTAACGTTATACGTCTGTTTGCTTCTGTTCTTTTGGTTACGACATTGAAATGTTGATTTATAGTCATGTTGACCACAGTGTGTGTGTGTGTGTTTGTGTTTGTGGTGTGTGTGTGTGTGTGTGTGTGTGTGTGCATGTGTGTGTGTGTTTTGTGTTTGAGTGTGTGTGTAGTGTGTTTGTGTGTGTGTGTGTGTGTGTGTGTGTGTGTGTGTGTGTTGTTTTGTGTGTGTTTTGTGTGTGAGTATGTGTGTATGTGTTTGTTTGTGTGTGTTTTGTGTGTGTGTGTGTTTTGTGTGTGTGCGTGTGTTCTCTCTGTGTGTGTGTGTGTGTGTGTGTGTGTGTGTGTGTGTGTGTGTGTGTGTGTGTTTTGTGTGCGTGTGTGTGTGTATGTGTGTGTGAGTGTGTTTGAGAGTGAGCATTAGTAAATGCTTGCATACATGTGTGTGTGTGTGCATGCTCATGTGTGTGTATGTGTATATATGTGTGTCTGTGTATATGTGTGTGTATGTGTATATATTATGCGCATGTGCACATGTATGTGTTCATATACACGCAGTTGTGTGCAGTTTGACGCAGACTTTTACAGATCGTACTTTGTTGTTGAAATTATGGAAAAGGAAACAGACCAAAAGCAACATCAAACTAGATCTTGGACTCTTAAAGACAGATGAAGTGACACGTCAAAAATTTAATGTACATATTCAAAACAAATTCAGTGGTCTGGAAGATGTTGGTGACAGTGAGGAACAATGGACAAAGTTGAGAAATTCGATAAATGAAGCTTGTGAAGAAATCCCTGTAGTAGATAGAAAAGCAAAAAAGAACTGGATGACAAAAGAAATTTTAGGCTTTATGGAGGAACGGTGGAAGGCAAAGAGAAACGAGGAAATATACAGGAAGATAAACAAAGAAATCAGGAATAGGTGCAATGAAGCTAAGGAAGCATGGCTGAAAACAAAATGCAAAGAAATAGAAGACCAACACAAAACGGATCCTCAGGGTATGTACAGACGAATTGAAGAAATTGTCCACAGGAAAAATACATGCACATCAACTGGTTGCTTAAAATCGAAAGATGGTACGAATCTCATGGAAAAAGACAAAATATTAGACAAATGGGGAGAGTACATTAAAGACCCTTTTGAAGATGACAGAAATGCAGAACACATTATAAGAAAGAACTTTGAAGGACCACCCATAATGAAAGATGAAATTAGAGCAGCATTGAAAAAGATGAAAACAGGAGAAAAGCCCCGGGGCCAGACAACATTACCACAGAGATGATTGAAGCCCTGGAGGAATTTGGCATAGAAAAAATAACAGTCCTCCAAAATGAAATTTACAACACTTCCAAAGAAGACAGAGGCTATAGAATGCGAACTCCATAATACAATCAGTTTGATGAGTCATGTAACCAAGATCCTATTAAGAATAATCATGATGAGGACAAGGAATAGAATCAAAAGAAAAATAGCAGATGAACAGTGTGGATTTGTGGAAGGGAAAGGAACTATTAATGCCATATACATCCTAAGAACTATCATAAAGAGGTCAATCGAGTGTGAACAAGGATTTATATTTATGCTTTGTTGGCTATACCAAGGCTTTCGATTGGGTAAGACATGAAGAATTGATCAACCAACTAGAAAGATTCAGTGTTGATGGGAAAGATCCACGAATAATCAGAAATATGTATTGGGAACAAACAGCTGCAATGAGAATAGAAAACGATATAAGCTCTTTCCAAAACATCAAAAGAGGAGTCAGACAGGGTTGTGTTTTGTCACCAGATCTGTTTTCACTTTACAGCGAAAACATCATGAGAAACCTAGAGGAAGACCCTGGATTAACAGTTGGAGGAAAAATGATAAATGATAATGAACGATCATTTCACCAAATGGCAGATGCACATCAGAAATAGCCAGCAGAATCGGCCAAGCAAAAACAACATTCAAGAAGATGGAGAGCATTCTTACCAACAAATGCCTATCAATTAACATCAGGAAGAGAGTTCTTGAATGTTATATAGAACCAATACTGTTGTACGGTTGCAAGGCGTGGACAGTCAACAAGCAAAGCCAGAGATATGGTTTCTAACAAGGATGTTGAGAGTTCCATGGACAGCAAAGAAAACAAATGACACAGTGTTGATGGAGGCAGACACAAGTAGATCATTCATAAGGAAGATTAGGAAAAGACAGGCAACATTCATAGGCCATTTTATGAGGAAAGGGGAATTGGAACGCCTGGTCACAACGGGAAAGCTGGAGGGAAGGAGAGCACCGGGTAGACCCAGGGAGAAGATACTAGACGGACTTGCAGAGTGGCTGAAGACAAGGAGGGTGGACGAGATGCTTGAGGCAACAAGAGATAGAGACAGATGGAAGTCCATAATCGCCAACGCCATGCGGCAAGGCACCTGATGATGATGATGACTTTGTTGTTTAGGAATCATTGTTAAGATTATGCTAGATGCATTTGTATGCAATGGAGAAAAGATGTCTTATTTTATAACTGGAGTTTGAAGAATATATTGTTTAAATTTTGTCTTAGGTCTGGAATTGTCAAATGATGGGGTCAAAATTGAAATCAGGAAATGTTAGTTTTATCCTTATTTTTACACACTGTGTCAGTAAATTTCAGATACTTAGGATTGGTTTTTTGTTTTTTTTGTTTTTTGTTTTTCGATTTTTGAAAATTTTGATTTTTACTTTTTTTAACTACAATTTTTTTTTGGCGTGAATCAGCCACTGCCCCAGTAGTGGGAACTGAGCGCCATAGTAAGGTGTCACCCTGTTTGTCTCTGTTTTCCTGTGTGCTTGCATTTTGTTTGTCTGTGACAGTGGATTTATGACAGAATTTTGATAACGACACCTCCCTCTGTTGCTGTGTGTTTGTGTTTTGTTTTTGTTTGTCTGTGACAGTGGATTTATGACAGAATTTTGATAACGACACCTCCCTCTGTTGCTGTGTGTTTGCATTTTGTTTGTCTGTGACAGTGGATTTATGACAGAATTTTGATAACGACACCTCCCTCTGTTGCTGTGTGTTTGTGTTTTGTTTTTGTTTGTCTGTGACAGTGGATTCATGACAGAATTTTGATAGCGACACCTCCCTCTGTTGCTGTGTGTTTGTGTTTTGTTTTTGTTTGTCTGTGACAGTGGATTTATGACAGAATTTTGATAGCGACACCTCCCTCTGTTGCTGTGTGTTTGCATTTTGTTTGTCTGTGACAGTGGATTTATGACAGAATTTTGATAACGACACCTCCTCTGTTGCTGTGTGTTGTGTTTTGTTTTGTTTGTCTGTGACAGTGGATTCATGACAGAATTTTGATAGTGACACCTCCCTCTGTTGCTGTGTGTTTGTGTTTTGTTTTTGTTTGTCTGTGACAGTGGATTTATGACAGAATTTTGATAGCGACACCTCCCTCTATTGCTGTGTGTTTGTGTTTTGTTTGTCTGTGACAGTGGATTTATGACAGAATTTTGATAGCGACACCTCCCTCTGTTGCTGTGTGTTTGTGTTTTGTTTGTCTATGACAGTGGATTTATGACAGAATTTTGATAGTGACACCTCCCTCTGTTGCTGTGTGTTTGTGTTTTGTTTGTCTGTGACAGTGGATTCATGACAGAATTTTGATAGCGACACCTCCCTCTGTTGCGTGTGTTTTGCGTTTTGTTTGTCTATGACAGTGGATTTATGACAGAATTTTGATAGCGACATCTCCCCCTGTTGCTGTGGGGTCTTTAACGAGTGCTAAGTGCATGTTGTACATGGGAACGTGTTTTATCGTCCTATCTGAAATACTAACACTCGGCCCATCGCTCTAAGGTCTAGTGGAAGGAGAGGGTGGGGGTGGGGTGGGGGCGGGGTTGAAATAAAAAAATCCTCTCCGAGTGGGAATCAAAGCCCGTTTTTTTTGTATCCTTAGCGGACGCTGTATCCACTTAGCAGGTACAGATTATTTGTCATCATCATCATCATCATCAGGTGCCCTGCCGCATGGCGTTGGCGACCATGGACTTCCAACCATCTCTATCTCTCGTTGCCCCCAGCATCTCCCCCACCCTCCTCATCCCCAGCCACTCTGCAAGTCCGTCCAGCATTCTCTCCCTGGGTCTACCTGGTGCTCTCTTTCCCTCCAGCTTTTCCGTTGTGACCAGGTGCTCCAAATCCCCCTTGCTCATAAAATGGCCTATAAATGTTGCTTGTCTTTTCCTAATCTTCCTTATGAGTGATCTACTTGTGTCTGCCTCCATCAAGACTGTCTCGTTTGTTTTATTTGCTGTCCATGGAACTCTCAGCATTCTTCTTAGAAACCACATCTCGGTTGCCTCAATCTTGTTCTGGCTTTGCTTGCTGACTGTCCACGCCTCGCATCCGTGCAACAGTATTGGTTATATATAACATTCAAGGACTCTCTTGGCCAAATGGCTGCCGTACAGTGTCGGGAGCTGGCAGGTGATCATCTGTTGTGTGGTGAAGGATTGTTGCTCTGGGACCTAGCCACCACCCTTGGATATGTCTTGTTAACTTTATTACATGGTGATAGCAAAGTAGTTTGTGTAAACCACATGTAAAAGGAACAATAACAAAATAGAACATACAGTAATGGTTAATGTGGTGAATTAATTTTGATGTCAAACTGATACTTCTTGTGAACGTGTGACTGGTGTGTTCTGTTACACAGTCCAAACTTCAACAAGAGCCGTCAGTGATCATGGGAGACGCAGAATCCAACCAACGGATCATTCAGCTGGAAGCTGAAGTCAGTGCCAAGAAAACAGAACTGATGGCCCTGAAGGGACAGGTATAGTGAGAGAGACTGGTGTACAGTTGGTGGTTTTGTTAGTGCCAAGCGTGTTTGTGTCATTGTATCCTAATTACTGTACCTAACAGGCACAGACAGGTAAATGTCATCAACTATTATTTGTTTGCTTTGGATGCATCGCTATATAGGGCTAGATTTCTTTGTGTGAATTAATCTGATCTTATGCACTTGTAGATTGGGAAGACAAAATGTAAAAAAAAAATGTGCTGTTCACACTTTTTTTTTTACATTTTCTCTTCCCAATCTACAAGTATGTATGAATGTATGGCGATATCTTTATAATGACATTATACTGCTACTGAACAAAAAGTTTGAATAGAGAAAACACAGGTATGTGCAACAAGGTCTTATTTGTTAATGCTAGATGTCTGCTAAGAGTTAGTATTTATCGCTACAGATACTGTCATTGCCTTTTTCTAGGTATGGAGACAAAGGGTTTGTTGTAATTGGTTGTTGTAGCCAGTCTGGGCCATTTATGCTGTGCCACATTTATCATCAGATTTAAAAGTTTTCAGCATGTGTGTGTGTGTGTGTGTGCGTGCGTGCGTGCGTGCGTGCATGCTTGCGTGCATACATATGTATATATAATATATTGTGTGTGTGTGTGTGTGTGTGTGTGTGTGTGTGTGTGTGTGTGTGTGTGTGTGTGTGTGTGTGTTGTGTGTAGATAGATATATAGATAGACAGATAGATGTGTGTGTGGTCATTACAGGGTTTGTGAGTTCTATATTGTTGCAAATCGATTCTTCACTATATAACATAAACTTGTTTCGAAGTGTTGGAATTGATCCCTAGAAATCAGGATTATTTTCACAACTTTATGCTGGTTAATTGGTTGTTTGTCTCTTGTTTTCTTTCTGGGGCGTGTGTGAGCTTATTAATGGTATGCAGTTAGAAAGCATGAAAGAAACTTTTAACAAAATTTTGTATTGAGTCGGGAAATGACAATTATCACTGTGAAAGCTATGGAAACCAAACTTTTGCATCATATGTGTTATGTATGGGCTATTGTATTGCATCATGATTCGTAAAACGGTCCGTTCCTCTGTAAACATTTAGTGTTTTCTGAACACGTTATTTGCAGCGTACTTTATCAACAAATGTATGGTATGTGTAAATACTCTGTCAAGGCTTTGTACATGATGAACACTTTCACTGCCTGGTGTGATCCATCACTTGTCTAGGCTCTGTACATGATGAACACTTTCACTGCCTGGTGTGATCCATCACTTGTCTAGACTTTGTACATGATGAACACTTTCACTGCCTGGTGTGATCCATCACTTGTCTAGGCTCTGTACATGATGAACACTTTCACTGCCTGGTGTGATCCATCACTTGTCTAGGCTCTGTACATGATGAACACTTTCAGTTTCACTGCCTGGTGTGATCCATCACTTGTCTAGACTTTGTACATGATGAACACTTTCACTGCCTGGTGTCATCCATCACTTGTCTAGGCTTTGTACATGATGAACACTTTCACTGCCTGGTGTGATCCATCACTTGTCTAGGCTCTGTACATGATGAACACTTTCACTGCCTGGTGTGATCCATCACTTGTCTAGGCTTTGTACATGATGAACACTTTCACTGCCTGGTGTGATCCATCACTTGTCTAGACTTTGTACATGATGAACACTTTCACTGCCTGGTGTCATCCATCACTTGTCTAGGCTTTGTACATGATGAACACTTTCACTGCCTGGATGATGTCTAGGCTCTGTACATGATGAACACTTTCACTCCTGGTGTGATCCATCACTTGTCTAGGCTTTGTACATGATGAACACTTTCACTGCCTGGTGTCATCCATCACTTGTCTAGGCTCTGTACATGATGAACACTTTCACTGCCTGGTGTGATCCATCACTTGTCTAGGCTTTGTACATGATGAACACTTTCACTCCCTGGTGTGATCCATCACTTGTCTAGGCTTTGTACATGATGAACACTTTCACTGCCTGGTGTGATCCATCACTTGTCTAGACTTTGTACATGATGAACACTTTCACTGCCTGGTGTCATCCATCACTTGTCTAGGCTTTGTACATGATGAACACTTTCACTGCCTGGTGTGATCCATCACTTGTCTAGACTTGTACATGATGAACACTTTCACTGCCTGGTGTGATCCATCACTTGTCTAGACTTTGTACATGATGAACACTTTCACTGCCTGGTGTGATCCATCACTTGTCTAGACTTTGTACATGATGAACACTTTCACTGCCTGGTGTGATCCATCACTTGTCTAGACTTTGTACATGATGAACACTTTCACTGCCTGGTGTCATCCATCACTTGTCTAGGCTCTGTACATGATGAACACTTTCACTGCCTGGATGATGTCTAGGCTCTGTACATGATGAACACTTTCACTGCCTGGTGTGATCCATCACTTGTCTAGGCTCTGTACATGATGAACACTTTCACTCCTGGTGTGATCCATCACTTGTCTAGGCTTTGTACATGATGAACATTTTCACTCCCTGGTGTCATCCATCACTTGTCTAGGCTTTGTACATGATGAACACTTTCACTGCCTGGTGTGATCCATCACTTGTCTAGGCTTTGTACATGATGAACACTTTCACTGCCTGGTGTGATCCATTACTTGTCTAGGCTCTGTACATGATGAACACTTTCACTGCCTGGTGTGATCCATCACTTGTCTAGGCTCTGTACATGATAACACTTTCACTGCCTGGATGATGTCTAGGCTCTGTACATGATGAACACTTTCACTGCCTGGTGTGATCCATCACTTGTCTAGGCTCTGTACATGATGAACACTTTCACTCCTGGTGTGATCCATCACTTGTCTAGGCTTTGTACATGATGAACATTTTCACTCCTGGTGTATCCATCACTGTCTAGGCTTTGTACATGATGAACACTTTCACTGCCTGGTGTGATCCATCACTTGTCTAGGCTTTGTACATGATGACACTTTCACTGCCTGGTGTGATCCATTACTTGTCTAGGCTCTGTACATGATGAACACTTTCACTGCCTGGTGTGATCCTCACTTGTCTAGGCTCTGTACATGATGAACACTTTCACTGCTGGGTGATCCATCACTTGTCTAGGCTCTGTACATGATGAACACTTTCACTGCCTGGTGTCATCCATCACTTGTCTAGCTTTGTACATGATGAACACTTTCACTGCCTGGTGTGATCCATCACTTGTCTAGGCTTTGTACGATGAACACTTTCACGCCTGTATCATCCATCACTTGTCTAGGCTTTGTACATGATGAACACTTTCACTGCCTGGTGTGATCCATCACTTGTCTAGGCTCTGTACATGATGAACACTTTCACTGCCTGGTGTGATCCATTACTTGTCTAGGCTCTGTACATGATGAACACTTTCACTGCCTGGTGTGATCCATCACTTGTCTAGGCTCTGTACATGATGAACACTTTCACTGCCTGGTGTGATCCATCACTTGTCTAGACTTTGTACATGATGAACACTTTCACTGCCTGGTGTCATCCATCACTTGTCTAGCTTTGTACATGATGAACACTTTCACTGCCTGGATGATGTCTAGGCTCTGTACATGATGAACACTTTCACTGCCTGGTGTCATCCATCACTTGTCTAGGCTCTGTACATGA
Source organism: Monoplex corrugatus (assembly GCA_030674185.1). Lineage (NCBI taxonomy): Eukaryota > Metazoa > Mollusca > Gastropoda > Littorinimorpha > Ranellidae > Monoplex > Monoplex corrugatus. The sequence goes on from JAPXFY010000015.1 coordinate 85,861,431, forward strand.
TGAACACTTTCATTGCCTGGTGTGATCCATCACTTGTCTAGGCTTGTACATGATGAACACTTTCACTGCCTGGTGTCATCCATCACTTGTCTAGGCTTTGTACATGATGAACACTTTCATTGCCTGGTGTGATCCATCACTTGTCTAGGCTCTGTACATGATGAACACTTTCACTGCCTGGTGTGATCCATCACTTGTCTAGGCTTTGTACATGATGAACACTTTCACTGCCTGGTGTGCATCCATTACTTGTCTAGGCTCTGTACATGATGAACACTTTCACTGCCTGGTGTGATCCATCACTTGTCAGGCTCTGTAGATGATGACACTTCACTGCCTGGTTTGTGATCCATCACTTGTCTAGGCTCGTAATGATCAACACTTTCCTGCTGGTGTACATCACTTGTCAGCTCTGTACATGATGAACACTTTCACTGCCTGGTGTGATCCATCACTTGTCTAGGCTCTGTACATGATGAACACTTTCACTGCTGGTGTGATCCATCACTTGTCTGGCTCTGTACATGATGAACACTTTCACTGCCTGTTGGTTATCACTTGTTACACTTTGTACATGGATGAACTTTCACTGCTGTGTCATCCATCATGTCTAGGCTTTGTACATGATGAACACTTTCACTGCCTGATATTTTAGGCTTTGTACATGATGAACACTTTCACTCCTGGTGTGATCCATCACTTGTCTAGGCTTTGTACATGATGAACACTTTCACTGCCTGGTGTGATCCATCACTTGTCTAGGCTCTGTACATGATGAACACTTTCACTGCCTGGTGTGATCCATCACTTGTCTAGGCTTTGTACATGATGAACACTTTCCACCTGTGTGTGATCCATTACTTGTCTAGGCTTTGTACATGATGAAACACTTTGACATCACTTTCTAGGTTGACATATGTACACTTTCAGTCCTGTGAACCATCACTTTCTAGGCTTGTAGATGATGAACACTTTCTACTCCTGGTGTCATATCACTTTCTAGTCTGTGTTGTAACCTTTCACTGCTGGTGACGATCATCACTTTAGCTTGTACATGATGAACACTTTCATTGCTCTGGTGTGATCATCACTTTCAGCTCTGTTCAACCTTTCACTTGCTGGTGTCATCATAACACTTTCCTGCCTGGTCTGATCAACACTTTCCTCTTGTACATGATCGATCACTTCTAGCTCCTGGTATGATAACACTTTCCGTCCTGGTTGACCATCAATTCCTGCCTGTGTGATCCACACTTTGCTGCCGTTGTACCATATTGACAGCTTGTACCTGATGATCCACTTCACTGCGTTGTCATCATGACACTTTCTAGCCGGTGTACATCATGACACTTTCTGCTTGATGATGTCAGGCTCTTTATGCACTTTCACTGCCTGTCAGCTACTTGTCTAGGCTCTTCATGACCTACTTCACCCTGTGTCCTCACTTGTCAGCACGTACATCATGAACCTGTTCATCCTGTTGATCTACTTGTCTAGGCTTTGTACATGATGAACTTTCACTCCCTGGTGTCATCCATCACTTGTCTAGGCTCTGTACATGATGAACACTTTCACTGCCTGGTGTGATCCATCACTTGTCTAGGCTTTACTGTACATGATAACCCTGTGTCATCTCCTTGGTCATCTTTCTAGACATTTGTACATGATGAATTTCACTCCTTGTCAGCCTATCGACTGTGACACTTTCACATGGTGACTTTCCATCTGCTGGTTTGTACATGAGGAACATTTTACTGTGTTCCATCCTACTTGTCAGGCTTTGTACATGATGAACCACCGTTCATCATGCCTGTGTCCTCACTTGTCAGATTGAACTTATGACACTTGTCTACTGTCTGGTTGTCATATGAACACTTTCACTGTTGTACATCATACCTTTCAGGCTGCTGTATCAATAACACTTTCCCGCCTGGTTGTACATTGTTGAACACTTTACATGCCTGGTATCCATCCTTGTTGATCCTTATCATTGATGAACACTGATCAACTTTCACTGCCTGTGTCACACACTTGTCTAGGCTTTGTACATGATGAACACTTTCACTGCCTGGTGTATCCTCACTTGTCTAGGCTTTGTACGATGAACACTTTCACTGCCTGGTGATCCATCACTTGTCTAGGCTTTGACATGATGAACACTTTCATGCCTGGGGTCATCCATCACTTGTCTAGGCTCTGTACATGATGAACACTTTCACTGCCTGGTGTGATCCATCACTTGTCTAGCTTTACATGATGAACACTTTCACTCTGATCCTCACTTGTCCTAGCTTTGTACTAGGACACTTTACTGTGACTTTCATCCGTGTATCCTTGTCTAGGCTTTTACATGAGAACACTTTCACTGCCTGGTGTATCCATCACTTGTCTAGGCTTTGTACATGATGAACACTTTCACTGCCTGGTGTATCCATCATTGTCTGGCTTTGACATGATGAACACTTTCATGCACTGTGTATCATCCTGTGTCTAGGCTGTCATGTAGAACATTTCACTGCCTGGTGTGATCCATCACTTGTCTAGGCTTTGTACATGATGAACACTTTCATCCGTTGCCTCACTTGGTTGGCCTGTCATGATGACACTTTCACTGTACATGGATGTAACATCACTTTCACTGTGTATGTGAACCATCACTGCCTAGGTGTGATCCATGTGAACTTTTGCTTGTCTGTGAATCCATTCACTGTCCTGGTTGATCCACTTAACTTTCACTGCCTGTGATCACACTTTCACTGCTTGTACCATCACACTTTCTGCCTTTGTATGACTAACACTTGTCACTTTGACATGATGACAGCTCGTCTGGTGAACCATTCACTTGCCTGGTGTACCATACTTTTAACACTTTTCACTGATGAATTCATTGCTGGTGTGATCATCACTGTCAGCTTTGTCATGAGACCTTTCTACATGTGAACTCCTTCACTTGCTGGTTTGTACAGTAACTTTCATGCTGTGTGATATACACTTGTCTGCTTTGTCATACTTGTCAGGCTTTCACTGCCATGTGTCACACACTTGCTCTGGTTGTACGATAACACTTTACTGGCTTGTATTCTAGGACCTTTCACTGACCTTCGTGTGTGTCATCCATCACTTGTCTAGGCTTTGCACATGATGAACACTTTCATGCTGGTGTCATCCATCACTTGTCTAGGCTTTGCATGATGAACACTTTCACTGCCTGGTGTGATCCATCACTTGTCTAGCTTAGTACATGATGAACACTTTCACTGCCTGGTGATCCATACTTGTCTGGCTCTGTACATGATGAACACTTTCACTGCCTGGTGTATCCATCACTTGTCTAGGCTTGTACTGATGAACACTTTCACTGCCTGGTGTGATCCATCACTTGTCTAGGCTTTGTACATGAAACACTTTCACTCCCTGTGTGATCCATCACTTGCTAGGCTTGTACATGAAACACTTTCACTGCCTGGTGTGATCCATCACTTGTCTAGCCTTATCATGATGAATCACTTCACTCCTGTTACCTCTTGTCTAGTGCTTTCATGATGAACATTCACTGCTGGTTATTACTTGTTGAACTTTGTCTGATGAACCATTCACTGCCTGGTTGTACATGATGTCCTAGCTGCTGTTGATCAACACTTTCATGCCTTTGTACATCATCACTTCTCACTCCTGTGTATGAACACTTTCACTGCCTGTTGTACATGATCACTTCTCAGTATGTACCTATCACTTTCCTTGTCATGATCCATCACTTTCTAGCCTTGTACGATGAACACTTTCACTGCTGGATATGTCTGCTCTTCTGTGAACATTCATCTGATATCTAGCTTACATGAAACATTTCATCTGTATCATCATTAATGCTTCACCTGTCCACCTTCTGCTTGTCATATGATACTGTTGTTCATCTGTAGTGAGAATTCAGTTCTATGTGTTAATAGAACTTCTGCTGTGCACTTGAGTGTATGAACTTTGTGGTATATCACTGTGTTGACGAAATTATTGTACCTTGTTAGGTTCTGAGCTTCTGCTCACTGTTGTTGTAATTAGCGGTATCATGTGTGTACGACTTCTCTGTACCATACTTCTAGCTGTCTGATGATTCACTGGATTGTCTAGTGTAATTTCATGCTGTTCATATGTTAGTTGTCTATGTTCATTGTATCTCTGTCTGTTTCATGTTCATGTTATCTTGTAGTTGTCATGTTCAGTGTTGTTGCATTTTGCCTGTTCATATGTTGTTGAATGAATTTCTGGTGCAACTGATGATGTCTAGGCTCTGTACATGATGAACACTTTCACTGCCTGGTGTATCCATCACCTGTCTAGGCTTTGTACATGATGAACACTTTCACTGCCTGGTGTGATCCATCACTTGTCTAGGCTTTGTACATGATGAACACTTTCACTCCCTGGTGTGATCCATCACTTGTCTAGGCTCTGTACATGATGAACACTTTCACTGCCTGGTGTGATCCATTACTTGTCTAGGCTCTGTACATGATGAACACTTTCACTGCCTGGTGTGATCCATCACTTGTCTAGGCTCTGTACATGATGAACACTTTCACTCCTTCGTGTCATCCATCACTTGCAAAACCTTGGCCCTGTCACTCCCTAACCCTATTCACCACCTTCCTGCTTTCTGTCATGATTGGTAATGAACGATCTGATGGATAGGGTTAAGGGGTGAAAGTGTTAAGTTGTTGCTGTCCTGTCATGACTGATAATGAAATGATCTGGTGGACAGGGTTAAGGAGTTAATGGACAGGGTTAAGGAGTGAATGGACAGGGTTAAGGAGTGAAAGGGTTAAGTTTATGCTTTGTCATGACTGATGATGCAGTACGCTGGTGGGAAGGGTGATGGAATCAAATGGTTAATAGAAGAAAGATCCAGTTTTTTTTGTGTGGAAAATCACATGAATCTACATGTATTTGGTATTCTTGGTTTCAGTTACTGAGAATAAAGATGTGAAGTTTTAATATTTTGTTTTGACCCTCTTTCGATATTTGTTAGTGCTTTTCTTTCCTGCATGCCTTCTGTCTTTGCACATTATGACTTTGATTAAGTGTTGTGATATACAGATCTATGGAAGTCGAAGTACACAGACTACAGCAACGTATGTTGTGTGCACAGTGTGAGCTTAGCCACCAGAACATTGTGTACACAATAGCATATCATAATGTTACTATAGATTGTAATACTTGTTTTCGTTTGATGTTTTGTCACTATGTGTTTTGTCAGTATGTGTTTTGTCAGTATGTGTTTTGTCAGTATGTGTTTTGTCAGTTGTGTTTTGTCAGTATGTGTTTTGTCAGTATGTGTTTTGTCAGTATGTGTTTTGTCAGTATGTGTTTTGTCAGTCTGTGTTTTGTCAGTCTGTGTTTTGTCAGTCTGTGTTTTGTCAGTATGTGTTTTGTCAGTATGTGTTTTGTCAGTCTGTGTTTTGTCAGTATGTGTTTTGTCAGTTTGTGTTTTGTCAGTATGTGTTTTGTCAGTATGTGTTTTGTCAGTATGTGTTTTGTCACTATGTGTTTTGTCAGTATGTGTTTTGTTTTGACAGAAAGTGTTGATAATGTTCTATGCCTGTCAAGTGCAACATGCATGCTTTTGACATGGATCGTTTGCACTATATAAATGAAATTATCGTCATTATTATTATCTGTGAGGCGTAATCATACTTAAAGGCACATGAAGCAGAAAAGTAAGTGATTTTGTTGACAAAAGTTGAATGATCTCCACAGACCTGCAGTTTGACAGATCTTGTGCTTGCTAAAAATGAAATCGAAAATGGGAACAAAGAGTGCATAATGCACAACAGATAGCAGAAGGACCCACAGGCCATTGTATCTGTGGCATTTTGTGCTGTACAAAGGTCTGTAAGTCTGGAGCCTGCTCCACCCAGACCTTCGGCAGTTGTTTTGACTAGACTCTTTGGCTGTCTAAAACTTTGTGACTGGCAAGTCATGAAAATGGGAGGACACGAGACCTGTGGCACTCTAATGCCACAACAAGAGTAGAGCATTGAGATGGACAGCCAACAGGCCAAATTGTGTATTTGTGGGTGGGATTTGAGCTTAAGACATACAATCATGGCTGTATCAAAGAGCATTGAGATGGACAGCCAACAGGCCATTGTGTATGTTGTGGGTGGGATTTGAACTTAAGACATACAGTCATGGCTGTATCAAAGAGCATTAAGATGGACAGTCAACAGCAAGGTGGGATTGAACACAAGACATACAGTCATGGCTGTATCAAAGAACATTGAGATGGACAGCCAACAGGCCAATGTGTATGTTGTGGATGGGATTTGAACTTAAGACATACAGTCATGGCTGTATCAAAGACATTGAGATGGACAGCCAACAGGCCAATGTGTATGTTGTGTGGGGATTGAACACAAGACATACAGTCATGGCTGTATCAAAGAGCATTGAGATGGACAGCCAACAGGCCAATGTGTCTGTTGTGTGGGGATTGAACACAAGACATACAGTCATGGCTGTATCAAAGAGCATTGAGATGGACAGCCAACAGGCCAATGTGTCTGTTGTGTGGGGATTGAACACAAGACATACAGTCATGGCTGTATCAAAGAGCCAGCCAACCTGACTTGTGGTAAACATGTGTTACTCCTCTTGCACTGCTGTTAAATTGTGCAAGTTTTCTCTCTAAAATCTGCACATTGTGAACTGTGCCCCACATTTCTGTATAGCTGACACAGATGCAGTCACAGGGTTCAGGAAGTCCCATGGTGGTGCGGCAGGAGCTGAGCGAGAGAATGAAAGAGATCAGTAATTTACGAAGCGAGCTAGAGCGCGTCAAAAAGGATAAGGGTATAACGTCCGGTCTGGTCACTCAGATGCAACGAGACATGTCCAACAAAGTAAGACTTGTGCTTGGGTTCCATTGACTTTTGGGTTTGTGCTTATTGTTCTTCACATGTATGTGTGCTTTCTAACACATTTATTTCACATTTTTATTTCTTTTGTTTTCATGTACACGCATGTATACGTTTACTGCAATTTGATTTAATTGTATTTTATTTAAGTTTGTTTCGTTTTATTTCATGTCAGTATATCATTGCGTTTTATTTTATATTGTTTGTATATTTTACCTTATTTTCCTTTCTTTTGTTTTCTTTTATTTCGTTTTATTTTATTTTGCTTGTTTTGATTTGTTTTGTTTTCTTTTCTTTAGTTTTCTTTTAATTTACGTTATTTTCACTGCACAAACATTGTTAACTAATTTTGCTATTAACATGATAAAGAAATTCTCACCTGCAAGGTCCAAGCTAGTTTGTTTGCCAGGCCATGACGGCCATGGTGGTGTGATGGTTAGGGCAAATGGTCTTTCAATTGGAAGGTGTGGGTTTGAACTTCCTGTGCTACTATAAGGTGAGTAAAAGGTGGAGATTTGTGGTATTTCCTAGGTACCTAAGTGATTATGTGCCGACATAAGCTGCTTATGCCTGACCCCCATTCATGTATAGTTAAAAATGTACACACACAGTCTGAACATCAAGTCACACTGAACATCAAGTCACACTAACATCAAGTCACACTGAACATCAAGTCACACTGAAACATCAAGTCACACTGAACATCAAGTCACACTGAACATCAAGTCACACTGAATGACATAAAATCAAGTCACACTGAACATCAAGTCACACTGAACATCAAGTCACACTGAACATCAAGTCACACTGAACATCAAGTCACACTAACATCAAGTCACACTGAACATCAAGTCACACTGAACATCAAGTCACACTGAAACATCAAGTCACACTAAACATCAAGTCACACTAAACATCAAGTCACACTGAACATCAAGTCACACTGAACATCAAGTCTGCCTGTTAACGATCCTGTAGGCCATGCTGGTGTTCAAAACACGAAAACATGGCGTATACACACTCCCAGAAAACGTAGTACGGCTTTCCTAATGACCAGCTAAAAACTTGCTTGGTTAGTAAAGTGGCCAGGGTAAAAGAATGGCAAGGTTGAAAAATGGCTAATGAAAAAAATTGCTGGATTAAAACATTGGCTAGTTTGAAAATGGCTACTGTAAAAATAGCTGGGTTAAAACAATGGCTGGTCTAAAAATGGCTAGTGAAAAAAATAGCTAGAATAAAACATTCATCATCATCATCAGGCTGCCTCAATCTTGTTCTGGCTTTGCTTGTTGACTGTCCACGCCTCACATCCATACATCAGTATTGGTTCTATATAACATTCAAGAACTCTCTTCCTGATGTTAATTGATAAGCGTTTGTTGGTAAGAATGCTTGTCATCTTCTTGAATGCTGTTCTGGCTTGGCCGATTCTGCCAGATATTTCCGATGTGCATCTGCCATCTGATGAAATGACCATTCCCAGGTATTTGAACTTTATTAACCTGTGTCAAGGTTGTGCCATTTGCTGTTATTTTGCAGAGGGGATTTCATGTTTTTTACTGATCACCATGACTTCAGTCTTCCTGCTGTTTAGTTCCAACCCCTTACCTTTGTTTTCTATTTCTAGTATATTCACAAGGTTTTGTAGGTCCCTTTCATTTTCTGCAATTAGCACAGTGTCATCTGCGTATCGACTGTTGTTTATCATTTTCCCTCCAACCTTTAATCCAGGGTCTTCTTCTAGGTTTCTCATGATGTTTTCGCTGTAAAGTGAAAACAGACCTGGTGACAAAACACAACCCTGTCTGACTCCTCTTTTGATGTTTTGGAAAGAGCTTATATCGTTTTCTATTCTCATTGCAGCTGTTTGTTCCCAGTACATATTTCTGATTATTCGTAGATCTTTTCCATCAACATTGAGTCTCTCCAGTTGGTTGATCAATTGTTCATGTCTTACCCGATCGAAAGCCTTGGTATAGTCAACAAAGCATAAATACAAATCCTTATTCATCTCAATTGACCTCTCTATGATAGTTCTTAGGATGTATATGGCATTAATAGTTCCTTTCCCTTCCACAAATCCACACTGTTCTTCTGCTATTTCTCTTTTGATTCTATTCCTTGTCCTCATCATGATTATTCTTAACAGGATTTTTGTTACATGACTCATCAAACTGATTGTGAAATGGAGTTCGCATTCTATAGCCCCTGTCTTCTTTGGAAGTGCAATGAAAATTGATTTTGACATATCTTTGTGGATTTTTCCAGTGTCGTAAATTTCATTTAGGAGGACTGTTATTTTTTCTGTGCTAAATTTCTCCAGAGCTTCAATCACCTCTGTAGTAATGTTGTCTGGTCCTGGGGCTTTTCCTGGTTTCATCTTTTTCAGTGCTGGTCTAACTTCATCTTTCATTATGAGTGGTCCTTCAAAGTTCTTTTTTTATAATGTGTTCTTCGTTTCTGTCATCTTCAAAAAGGTCTTTAATGTACTCTCCCCATCTTTCTAATAGTTTGTCTTTTTCCATGATAAGCGTGCCATCTTTCGATTTTAAGCAACCAGTTGATGTGCATGTATTTTTCCTGTGGACAATTTCTTCAGTTCGTCTGTACATACCCTGAGGATCCATTTTGTGTCGGTCTTCTATTTCTTTGCATTTTATGTTCGGCCAAGCTTCCTTAGCTTCATTGCACCTATTCCTGATTTCTCTGTTTATCTTCCTGTATATCTCCTCGTTTCTCTTTGCCCTCCTCCTTTCCTCCATCAAGCCCAAAATTTCTCCTGTCATCCAGTTCCTTTTTGCTTTTCTATCTGCCTTAGGGATTTCTTCACAAAAGCTTCATTTATCGAATTTCTCAACTTTGTCCAATGTTCCTCACTGTCACCAACGTCTTCCAGACCACTGAATTTGTTATCAAATGGTCTGCCTCCCAATTTGACCAGTAAAACTCTGTCGGACACAGCCCAGTATCCCTTAACTGCTTTTGATTTGTCTTTGTCCATTATGATGCCTACTCCTCTTTCATGTGAATTACCACCAGAGTATATCATTGTGTATTCTCCTGATGTTATTATCCCTGCCCCCTTCCATCTCACTTCCCCTAGTCCTAAAATACTAAAGTTAAGCCTTTCCATCTCCATTTTGATGTTGTCTAATTTTCCCTTCTGCAACAGCGTTCTGATGTTCCATGTTGCTATTTTGGTGTTTCTAAGTTTGACTTTGGGTGTGGTTTTGGTCGCAGTAGCTGGCTGACAGTCTGGTGTCACCTGCACTGCATGACAGTCCCTACCGGACGACGGTGCTCCACAGGAGCACCTATTCACGTCGTTAACTTCACTTTTCATCTTTCCTCTGTCCATAATTGTCCCGGGGAAACTACGATGGTGGTTTCCCCTTGCCTTCCATCGTTTTTTTTTCAGAATTAACTCCCTTAGCCTTATTCTCTCCCGAGATGTCCACAAGGCAGTGGAGCTATTTACCCATAGCTTGGGGATCTGGTTCGTGGGCACCAGGGCATATCCACACGCCGGTGGGCCTGCGTGCCGCACGTCTGGGGGCCAGACCTCCTAGTTTAAAAATGGCCAGTGAAAAAAATATCTGGGTTAAAAAATGGCTGGTCTAGAAATGGCTAGTGAAAAAAATAGCTGGGTTAAAGAATGGCTGGTCTAGAAATGGCTAGTGAAAAAAATAGCTGGGTTAAAAGAATGGCAAGGTTTGAAAATGGCCATTGAAAAAAAATACCTGGGTTAAAACATTGGCTAGTTTAAAATGGCTTCTGAAAAAGTAGCTGAGTTAAAAGAATGGCAAGGTTTAAAATGGCTTGTGGGAAAAAAGTCTGAGTTAAAAGAGTGGCAAGGTTTAAAATGGCTTGTGGGAAAAAAGTCTGAGTTAAAAGAGTGGCAAGGTTTAAAATGGCTTGTGGGAAAAAAGTCTGAGTTAAAAGAATGGCAAGGTTTAAAATGGCTTGTGGAAAAAAGTCTGAGTTAAAAGAATGGCAAGGTTTAAAATGGCTTGTGGGAAAAAAGTCTGAGTTAAAAGAGTGGCAAGGTTTAAAATGGCTTGTAGGAAAAAAGTCTGAGTTAAAAGCGTGGCAAGGTTTAAAATGGCTTGTGGGAAAAAAGTCTGAGTTAAAAGAGTGGCAAGGTTTAAAATGGCTTGTGGGAAAAAAGTCTGAGTTAAAAGAGTGGCAAGGTTTGTAAAATGGCTTGTGGGAAAAAAGTCTGAATTAAAAGAGTGGCAAGGTTTAAAATGGCTTGTGGGAAAAAAGTCTGAGTTAAAAGCGTGGCAAGGTTTAAAATGGCTTGTGGGAAAAAAGTCTGAGTTAAAAGATGGCAAGGTTTAAAATGGCTTGTGGGAAAAAAGTCTGAGTTAAAAGAGTGGCAAGGTTTAAAATGGCTTGTGGGAAAAAAGTCTGAGTTAAAAGAATGGCAAGGTTTTAAAATGGCTTTGGGAAAAAAGTCTGAGTTAAAAGAATGGCAAGGTTTTAAAATGGCTTGTGGGAAAAAGTCTGAGTTAAAAGAATGGCAAGGTTTAAAATGGCTTGTGGGAAAAAAGTCTGAGTTAAAAGAATGGCAAGGTTTAAAATGGCTTGTGGGAAAAAAGTCTGAGTTAAAAGAATGGCTGGATAAAAAAAAGGCCACACTGCAGATGGAGGTGGGGTGGGATTCAGCCAGTCACTAACGTTTACCGTCTGCACATGTTGTTTTTTTCATAGAGAGTAATGAGTACATTCTGATGTATCACTTCCTGTGATGAACGCCTTGTGAAGAGGCTGAAAGTGGTTGCTGTTGACAAATTTAGACTTTTTAAAGTGAGAATTTCTGTATTTTTTTCTCTATTGTCGTGTTCATTTTGGTTTATTTTATTTTATTTTCCTTACGTATAAGTTATACTATTGAGCGGTTGTTTTGTTAATTTATTTTGTTGTTGTTTTAGTTGCTCATTTCATATCATTCTAATGTAGGTTGATTTGGTTCATTTTCTTTATTTCATTTGATTTTACTTTACTTTTAAATGCTCCTATTATTTTGTTTTTATTTTTATATCTTGAAAAATGTTAACATTTTGCTTTTTCAGTGTTCATTAAAACTAATAGATGGTAACTTATAAACTTACAGCTGACTGAAATCGGTGTTTTGAAGGCGTTTATTTCATTTCTGTATATATGAATTCGTGTATTTATTTATTTATTTATTTATTGTAATGTGGATATAAACTGGATTTTCATTGTTGAAGTTTATGCTTTATGGTTAGAATTGAAAATTGACAATGGTAATTGAAATCAAAAAGAGTAAAGTGTTCAACTCACATAAACGCACACACGTACTCACACTCTCATACTAAATACACACACACACACACACACACACACACATGCACGCACTCACGCATGCACGCACGCACACACACACACACACACACACACACAGACACACACACACACACACACACACACACACACACACACACACACTGACTGACAAACAAACAACAGACAAACAAGCCAGCAAGCAAACAACCTTGATGTCTAGTTAACTGTTTTCTCTGATACAAATACCCTGCATGTTCAAGTCTTCAAAACAGGTTTTGTGCTTATGCTTACACTGTGGCCACACTTTAATTACATCTTTTATTACTTTTATTACATATATTACACATTACATATTGACTCTGTTGAATGTTCATGTTAGTTAAAATAGCTGAATTTCTAACTGATTTCGATAAATTTGAAAGAGTAAAGTGTATTGAACTAAAAGATATGAATGTTATGAGGTGGAGGAAGAGATTCGATTTTGTAAGGAATGGAAGTCATAATGTTCAAACCTCCTTTAAACAGGTGATCAACCCAAGTGTTTTTACATGTTGACAATGTAAGGTTTAATAATTACAGTTTTTAATTTGTATGAAATGTTTTACAGTAGTTTCCCTAAAGACCTATTGTATGATAACTATAATTTTGTATTTCATGAGTATTCTTCTTCTGAACTGCTCTGTGTGATGTTTCTCATTGTCTTCATTGTTCTTTCCAAGACTGACAGACTTGTTCGTACTTTTGTGCAGTTTGGCCATCTGAAAGAAGTAGTAAGATCTTTGACATCCATGTGAGCGTTTCCATCTGGTTTTGCAGTCACTGTCTTCATTTAACACAAATGATGTCCCTTCTTTCACAGTGACGCAAGATCAAGCAAGCAAGCAAGCAAGCAAACAGAAACAAACAAACAAAAAGAGCGTTCTTGTTTGATCTTCTTGTGTCTTGGATTCTGTTCCGTGTGAAGTGTTCAGACTGTGTGACACTTTTCACCCATCATCTGACCGTTATGACAGACATTGTTGTTTGTTTCTCTCCAACATTTCCCTGTGTGTGTCTGTCACTATTAACTCTTATTGTCCGGCAAGCCGACTCAGTCGGCTTTTTGTCCAACCTGAATGGACGGCAAGCTGACTCAGTCGGCTTTTTCAGTTACCAGACATCTTGATTGCAACAATCACTACTTTACCGATATCAGCCGGCTTTACGGCTTCCTTTACAGCAATGGATACTTCTGCTTTCGTTTCACGCTTTTCTGTGCCGGTGAAATAGTTTGAAGTTGGATTTTTTTTGCATCTTGTGCGGTGTTTTGATTTGTCATGGCATCGGGTGGGCGGCGCCCTATGAGACTGACCGCTGAGCAGGTGATGAAATTGTTTCAAGAAACACTGGATGATAGTAATAGCAATATATCATCAGTGACAGTGATGAGAGTTTTCTGCACTCAAATGATGAGTTGGTTTTTTTGGATGGTGGTGACACTTCAGCAGGGCCTTCTTCAAAGTAATGTCGACTTTCTGACACTCACCTGCCATGACATCATATGATCGGTGAAAAAGTCGACAGATGAGCACACACTTCTTTTTTTTAGTGGTTTTTATGTATTTTTGCATCAAATACTGGTTCTACACTAGAAAATTTGCAAACACTATAGAAAAAAAAACAACAACAACAAAATTCACGAACAAGTTGTGACATGTGCAACAGCTAAGGTGTCTGGTTTTTGTCATTTTCGGGGATGTGACCTGAAGTCAATTTGAGGTGAAAAGCATCAAAATAAAGCAACATTGACATTTTTGTGGTGGTGAACTTATTGCTAGGATATCAAGGAACATCTTTTTTTCTTAGAGTTATGATGTCCAAGGATTACCTGGTCAGCTATAGTGCTTTGAGTATCAAACATACAACTGTTTTTTGTCTGTGCTGTAAAATATGTGTCTGTAATTAGCATTTGTAATTATCTCAATATGACAATAATATCAATGTAACATTGTTCACAAGATGCACGATTTTATTCTAAATATGGGCATACCAAAATGTTTGCTGTAGGTTGGATACAAAAAAATGTTAGCATCATTTTACTGACCTAACCCCCTCTTTGACAATTCGCATAGTGCAAAGCCTTTGGCCAGACTCAAAACCCCTAATGGTCAATAAGAGTTAATGTTCAGACTGTGTGACACCCATCATCTGACCGTTACGACAGACATTGTTGTTTGTTTCTCTCCAACATTTCCCTGTGTGTGTCTGTCACTGTTAATGTTTAGACTGTGTGACCCCATCATCTGACCATTACGACAGACATTGTTGTTGATTTCTCTCCAACATTTCCCTGTGTGTGTCTGTCACTGTTAATGTTCAGACTGTGTGACACCCATCATCTGACCGTTACGACAGACATTGTTGTTGATTTCTCTCCAACATTTCCCTGTGTGTGTCTGTCACTGTTAATGTTTAGACTGTGTGACACTTTTCACCCATCATCTGACCGTTACGACAGACATTGTTGTTGATTTCTCTCCAACATTTCCCTGTGTGTGTCTGTCACTGTTAATGTTCAGACTGTGTGACACTTTTCACCCATCATCTGACCGTTATGACAGACATTGTTGTTTGTTTCTCTCCAACATTTCCCTGTGTGTGTCTGTCACTGTTAATGTTTAGACTGTGTGACACCCATCATCTGACCGTTATGACAGACATTGTTGTTTGTTTCTCTCCAACATTTCCCTGTGTGTGTCTGTCACTGTTAGTGTTTAGACTGTGTGACACTTTTCACCCATCATCTGACCGTTATGACAGACATTGTTGTTTGTTTCTCTCCAACATTTCCCTGTGTGTGTCTGTCACTGTTAGTGTTTAGACTGTGTGACACTTTTCCTATCTTTGTCTTCACAACTTTTAGACTTGAAGTTCTACAGTGAGTTCGTTCAGGGTATGTGTACAGTTGGTACATTTACTGAAAATTTGAAAGATTGAAAAATGGAATATTTCAAATTTCTCAGTACATACATGTGTTTAACATGTTTTGTATTGAATTTATTGTTTGTTGATTTCTGTGCATGTTTTCCGAAGATTGTGTAATTGTATTTTTGTTCTTTTCTGTTTATCTGCTTTAGAAAAAGAAATTGTGACGGTACCCTGAAATAATATAGTGTTAGCGTGACGTTTGAGTTGCACACTCAAAAACGAAACCCCAAACAAACGTGATGGTACTCTAAAATGAAATAATGTTAGCATGATATGATTAATTACGGTTGCAAAAAAGTAAAGGTATCTTTAAAGTGAAACATTGTTAGAGCAACTTGGTGATCTTGTTCAGATATTGTTTGAGGTGGCATTTCTCATTCTTCTCGTCGATTTTTTTTACAATGAACTGCAGATTTGTCTTTAGCAAGGCTTTTTTGCTCTTGCTGTTTTGTTTTGCTTCAATCTTAAACGGTTCTGCTTGTTTGCTTCATTCTTGAATGGTTTGCGTGCTTGTTTTATTCTTAAATGATTTAGATTTTGTTCTGCATTGCTTTGCAGTGAAGGTTTACTGGATTACAGTAATTAGTCGATCTGCTCCTTTCAGTTCTGTCTGCTTCCTTTGTGTGTGTGTGTGTGTGTGTGTGTGTGTGTGTGTGTGTGTGTGTGTGTGTGTGTGTGTGTGTGTGTGTGTGTGTGTGTGTGTGTGTGTGCCTGAGTCACTTTATCTTACCTTTCTTTCTGAAGCCTTTATACTGCAGTTCTTTTCTTTGCTTCTCATGTTTCGTTCTGAATCTGAATGATTGGTTTGTCAATTCTTTTGCCTTCTTCTTTATCTTTTCAGTATTTCATTGTGTATTTTGATTGTTCATTGAAACAAAAGGATTGGCACTGTAGTTGATTTCAAAACGAAACATCAATCATGTCATCGCTGTACAGTATAACATCAGTTCATCTGACAGTAAACGCTTGTTGAATTAAATTGATCACTAAAACTGTTGTTGAATTGAATTGTTCACTATTCAAAAAGACAGTAACTTCATGTGGTCAGCATGATAAAAAAAACTGTTTGTTCAAGAGTGATTCATTGCTGTCAGAAAGTTCCATGTGCGCTCCACCCAAATCTGTTAGTGATGATCTGGCAGACTTGTTAAGCCTGTGTTAGTGATGATCTGGCAGACTTGTTAAGCCTGTGTTAGTGATGATCTGGCAGACTTGTTAAGCTTGTGTTAGTGATGATCTGGCAGACTTGTTGAGCCTGTGTTAGTGATGATCTGTCAGACTTGTTGAGCCTGTGTTAGTGATGATCTGGCAGACTTGTTGAGCCTGTGTTAGTGATGATCTGGCAGACTTGTTAAGCTTGTGTTATTGATGATCTGGCAGACTTGTTGAGCCTGTGTTAGTGATGATCTGTCAGACTTGTTGAGCCTGTGTTAGTGATGATCTGGCAGACTTGTTGAGCCTGTGTTAGTGATGATCTGGCAGACTTGTTGAGCCTGTGTTAGTGATGATCTGGCAGACTTGTTAAGCTTGTGTTAGTGATGATCTGGCAGACTTGTTAAGCCTGTGTTAGTGATGATCTGGCAGACTTGTTAAGCCTGTGTTAGTGATGATCTGGCAGACTTGTTAAGATTGTGTTAGTGATGATCTGGCAGACTTGTTAAGCCTGTGTTAGTGATGATCTGGCAGTCTTGTTGAGCCTGTGTTAGTGATGATCTGGCAGACTTGTTAAGCCTGTGTTAGTGATGATCTGGCAGACTTGTTAAGCCTGTGTTAGTGATGATCTGGCAGACTTGTTAAGCCTGTGTTAGTGATGATCTGGCAGACTTGTTGAGCCTGTGTTAGTGATGATCTGGCAGACTTGTTGAGCCTGTGTTAGTGATGATCTGGCAGACTTGTTAAGCCTGTGTTAGTGATGATCTGGCAGACTTGTTAAGCCTGTGTTAGTGATGATCTGGCAGACTTGTTAAGCCTGTGCAGGATCTTATGGCTTGTGGGATCTTGACACTGAGGGGAAGGAGACCAACGAAGACAGCGGACACCGTCATAATGGTTGGGGTGTAAGATGGGCAGCAAACAGGCCAATTTTTATGTTGTGGGCTAAGGTTGAACTCAACACAAATAGTGACCTGTTTGTTGACCAACTTAACGATCCCATCATTCTGGAGGTGTCAGCATAATCAATACCAAGAAATGGCGTTTCTCTGTCAGAGAGATTTGTAATTTAATTCTTGTGCCAGTCGATTGTCTTGTGATTTATTCTTAAGCTGTTTTATACGGCTTCATATTCATTGTGCATATTATCAAATGTTGCGAGACTTAGTTGTTCAGCTGTGTCGTTATTTATTGTGTGTAGTCTTCATCTCACAAACATACTGACATGTGTCTGGGTAGTGAGTTGTACTTAAAGATGATCATACTGAACAAGCATTTTATGTCGTGAGAGAGAGGGAGAGAGAGAAAGAGAAAGAGAAAGAGAGAAAGAGAAAGAGAGAGAGAGAGAGAGGTTGAGAGAGAGAGAGAGAAAGAGAGAGAGAAATCTGTGTGTGTATGTGTTCGTATGTGTATGTGTGTATGTGTGTGTGTGTGAGAGAGAGAGAGAGAGAGAGGGGGGGGGGTGTTAAGGTTGGATGAAGGGAAGAGGGCAGGTTTATTTCTAATGTCTCCTCAGTCCAAGCAATATTATTGTTAAACCAGAAAATGTCTGCAGCCTTCACTGTGTACTAGAGCCCATATCATTTTGTGTTATGATTGAAACATGTAGGTCATGTGTTGTCTTATCTTTCAGGATTCTACAATCAGCAAGCTCACTCGGGAAATAGAAGTCCTGAAGAAAGACCTGAGAGAGCGGGACAAACTGTTGTCTAATGCCAACATCAAGGTAACAGCTTAGAAAAGAGTTTTTATGTGCCTATCTCATTCTGATCATGTAGATTGACACCCACTACCGGCGTGACAGTGGATTGGGTAAGACATATTCTTAGTGGGAAGGTCTGGGGTTCGATTCTGCCTGGACAGCTCCCGCCTGGTGGAGATTGTTCTAATCTCCCAGGTCTACATGTGTGAAAACTGTTTGTGTTGAAATCCGCGTTGTGTGTATAAGTACGTAGAGCATCGGGTGTACACTTCAGGGTTCCTGTAAATCATGTCGGTGTCTGTTTGCTTATGGAAACAAGAAAGCACTCATTATACATACCCACTGAAGATGGAGTGTGCAGATTGTGCAGCAACATGCTGTCTGCACAGTGTGGGAAAGACAACGTGCATATACATGTATTCAAGAAATATCAAATGCTTAATTCTTGGACTCCCGCACCCCATACACCAACTGTAAAAACGTAACCCTTTGACTCCATCACCGTATCCATGTGTCCTGCAGGAAGCTGGTGGATAAGGTGAGGGAATCAAAGGGTTACGTTTTTGCTTTACAAGCATGGGTTGGCAATACAGGGTGCAGGTGGACAGGGTGCGGGAATCGAAGCGAAAACTGAAATGTTGCCATACTATATGACTGAACCACATACTGCTGTCAGGATGGAAGGTGGTGCTGGTCGCCTGTCTCTGACGTTGGCTTAAAGAGTGACTGATGATGCTCCTGTTGTTGCTGTACATGTAGATGACACTGTCATCTGCTTGGTCTTCCTGGGCTCCTGTTGTTGCTAGATCATCAACCACTTAGTGTGCTGGTATCCCCAGCGATGCTCCTGTTGTTGTTGTTGTTGTTAGATCATCAACCACTTAGTGTGCTGGTATCCCACAGTGATGCTCCTGTTGTTGTTGTTGTTGTTAGATCATCAACCACTTAGTGTGCTGGTATCCCACAGTGATGCTCCTGTTGTTGTTGTTGTTGTTAGATCATCTACCACTGGTGTGCTGGTATCCCACAGTGATGCTCCTGTTGTTGTTGTTGTTGTTGTTAGATCATCTACCACCTGGTGTGCTGGTATCCCACAGTGATGCTCCTGTTGTTGTTGTTGTTTAGATCATCTACCACCTGGTGTGCTGGTATCCCACAGTGATGCTCCTGTTGTGTTAGACATTACACTGGTGTGTGTATCCACGTGATGCTCTTGTTGTTAGTCATCTACCACCTGGTGTGCTGGTATCCCACAGTGATGCTCCTGTTGTTGTTAGATCATCTACCACCTGGTGTGCTGGTATCCCACAGTGATGCTTCTGTTGTTGTTAGATCATCTACCACCTGGTGTGCTGGTATCCCACAGTGATGCTCCTGTTGTTGTTAGATCATCTACCACCTGGTGTGCTGGTATCCCACAGTGATGCTCCTGTTGTTGTTAGATCATCACACTGGTTGCTGTATCCCACGTGATGCCCTGTTGTGTTGATCATCTACACCTGGTGTGCTGGTATCCCACAGTGATGCTCCTGTTGTTGTTAGATCATCTACCACCTGGTGTGCTGGTATCCCACAGTGATGCTTCTGTTGTTGTTAGATCATCTACCACCTGGTGTGCTGGTATCCCACAGTGATGCCAATGTCAACAGGGAGGTCAGAACGGAGATGACAGCTCAATGAACAGCTGACACTTCTTAGGATCCAGTCATTCCATATATCCCACAATGTGACATAGCGCAACAGATAATGCCTATAAATCACCTTGTTTTTGTTTATGTGTAGTGTGTGTGTGCGTGTGTGTGTGTGCGCGCGCATGTATGTGTGTGTGTGTGTGTGTGCGCGCGCGCGCGTGCGTGCCCGTGCGTACGTGTTCATGTATGTGTGTGAGTGTGCGTGTGAGTACGTATGTGTGTGTGTGTGTGTGTGTGTGTGTGTGTGTGTGTGTGTGTTGTGTGTGTGTGTGTGTGTGTGTGCTTGCTGTTAAAAGAGGAAGTCTATTTCATACTGACCAAAGAGATGTGTGTCTTTGTGTATGTGTGTTTGTGTGCATGTGACACAAATGTATGAACTGAACTTTCACAGCTCATTATGAGTGGATTGTTGCCAGAGTTTGCAAAGTTTGGTCAAAGCTTTAGTCTGTTGAGGAGTGGCAAAGTGTGAAAATGGAAGGTAAGGTACCAAGATCAGGATCACACTGATCGAAAAACCGTTTCAATTTAGAATCTTTTAAAGAAAGGTGTGTAAACAGCATTTTCTCAGAACCTTCTGGCAATATTTAAAATCAACTTATACAGTTGTGACAGTGTACCATTGTCCTCAATGTACTTCAAACTTTTTCTACATCATAGTGACCTTGAGAAGTACAAAATCTGGATTTTGTCTTGGTATTTTCAACCGTCAGTACTCTACGTTTTCTTTCATAATATGTCGTGGTGTCAGCCAGCTATGGGTAAATAGCTCCACTGTCTTGTGGACATCTCGGGAGAGAATAAGGCTAAGGGAGGTAACCCTGATAAAAACAACAACACCCTACTGCCTTGTAAGTTGTCGTAGGAACGACAAAGGCTAACGGAGATACTGTAAACAAACCGACGGAAGGCAACGGGAAACCGTCATCGTATTCTCCCCAGCAAAATCATGGACAGACAAAAGAAGAAAAATGAAGATCATCATTATCATCAGGTGCCATGCCGCATGGCGTTGGCGATCATGGACTTCCATCTGTCTCTATCTCTTGTTGCCTCAAGCATCTCCTTCACCTCCCCGTCTTCAGCCACTCTGCAAGTCCGTCTCGCATTTTCTCCCTGGGTCTATCTGGTGCTCTCTTTCCCTCCAGCTTTCCCATTGTGACCAGGTGCTCCAAATCCCCCTTTCCCATAACATGGCCTATGAATGTTGCCTGTCTTTTCCTAATCTTCCTTATCAATGATCTACTTGTGTCTGCCTCCATCAAGACTGTCTCGTTTATTTTCTTTGCTGTCCATGGAAATCTCAACATTCTTCTTAGAAACCACATCTCGGTTGCCTCAATCTTGTTCTGGCTTTGCTTGTTGACTGTCCACGCCTCTTATCTATACAACAGTATTGGTTCTATATAACATTCAAGAACTCTCTTCCTGATGTTGACTGATAGACATTTGTTGGTAAGAATGCTTGTCGTCTTCTTGAATGCTGTTTTGGCTTGGCCGATTCTGCTGGCTATTTCTGATGTGCATCTGCCGTCTGATGAAATGATCGTTCCCAAGTATTTAAATTTATCAACCTGTGTCAAGGTTGTGCTATTTGCTGTTATTTTGCATAAGGGGATTTCATGTTTTTTACTGATTACCATGACTTCAGTCTTCCTGAGAACGACGTAATAGGTGCTC
Organism: Monoplex corrugatus; assembly: GCA_030674185.1. Classification (NCBI taxonomy): domain Eukaryota; kingdom Metazoa; phylum Mollusca; class Gastropoda; order Littorinimorpha; family Ranellidae; genus Monoplex; species Monoplex corrugatus. The sequence continues at coordinate 85,882,838 of JAPXFY010000015.1, forward strand.
CACTGGAGCACCTTCGTCCGGTAGGGACCATCATGCGGCGCAGGTGACACCAGATCGTCAGTAAGCTACTGCGACCAACCTCAAAATACCAAAATCGCAACATGGGAACATCAGAACATTGTTGCAAAAAGGTAAATTAGACAATATCAAAATGGAGATGGAAAAGCTTAACATTAGTATTTTAGGACTATGGGAAGTGAGATGGAAGGGGGCAGGCATAACATCAGGAGAGTATACAGTAATATACTCTGGTGGAAACTCACATGAAAGAGTAGACATCGTAATGGACAGGGACAAATCAAAAGCATTTAAGGGATACTGGGCTGTGTCTGACAGAGTTTTGCTGGTCAAATTGGGAGGCAGGCCATTTAATATCAACATCATTCAGGTGTATGCACCAACATATACTCAATACTGCAATACTCAGGAAGACATCGACAACTTCTACGAAGTAATAGAGATGGCCAAGGCCCAATGTAAATCACAAGAAGTTACAGTAATAATGGGAGATTTTAATGCTAAAGTGGGACAGGAGGATAGTGTAGAGGATATAGTTGGACCTCATGGCCTTGGTACACAGAATGAAAGGGGAGGGAAACTTGCAGAATAGGCAGATGAATGAGTTCATAGTAAGAAACACCTGGTTTGAGCAGCCTAATAGAAGAAAATGGACTTGGATGAGTCCAGGAGATAATACCAAAAATCAGATTGACTACATCCTGATTAATAAAAGATTTAGAAATTCTTTACTGTCTGCAAAAAACACTACCAGGCGCAGGCTGCAACAATGACCACTATCCTGTAATGGGAAGATTTAGGCTGAAATCAAGGAAAAGGAAACAGACCAAAAGCAACATCAAACTAAATCTTAGACTCTTAACCCTTTGACTCCCGCACCCTGTCCACCAGCGTCCTTTAACGTCAAGTATGCTAGTGAAACAAACACTTAACCCTCTGACACCCTCACCCTATCCACCAGCTTCCTACAGAAAGCTGGTGGAAAGGGTGTAGGAGTCAAAGGGTTAAGTTTCTGAAGTACGTTATAGGGTGTGGGAGTCAAAGGCTTAAGTTTCTGGAGTAGGTTATAGGGTGTGGGAGTCAAAGGGTTAAAGATAGATGAAGTGATACGTAAAAATTTAATGTACATGTTTAAAACAAATTCACTGCTCTGGAAGACGTTAGTGACAAGAGGAACAATGGACAAAGTTGAGAAATTCGATAAATGAAGCTTGTGAAGAAATCCCTGAAGTAGATAGAAAAGCAAAAAAGAACTGGATGACAGGATAAATTTTGGGCTTGATGGAGAAAAGGAGGAAGGCAAAGAGAAACAAGGAGATATACAGGAAGATAAACAAAGAAATCAGGAATAGGTGCAATGAAGCTAAGGAAGCTTGGCTGAAAACAAAATGGAAAGAAATAGAAGGTCGACACAAAACGGATCCTCAGGGTATGTACAGACGAATTGAAGAAATTGTCCACAGGAAAAATACATGCACATCAACTGGTTGCTTAAAATCGAAAGATGGTACGCTTCTCATGGAAAAAGACAAAATATTAGACAGATGGGGAGAGTACATTTAAGACCTTTTGGAAGATGACAGAAACAAACACATTATTTTTTTTTTTTTTTTAAATTAATTACAATATTTATATAGCGCAAAATCTTGATAAAATCAAATCTAAGCGCTGAAACAGACACACACGCACGCACGCACGCACGCACACACACGCACGCACGTACACACACACACACACACACACACACACACACGCACACGCACACGCACACACACACACACACGCATGGCTACAAATGGGGAGAAAGAATAAAAGCAATAAAAGCAAGAATAAAAGCAATGGAAAACCACAGAGAGCACACCTTACACAATTATATATTATAAAAATGTGATTCTCCTCCGAGCGGAGACAGGCTGCAGGGGGGGGGGGGGGGGGGGGTTGAGTGAGGTTAGGATTTTATGCAGAGGAGAAAAGGTGAGTTTTGAGAGCGGACTTGAAGGAGACAAAAGTAGGTTGCTGACGGACTGAGAGAGGAAGTTTGTTCCAGGAGAGTGGACCAGAAACAGAGAAGGCTCGTGGACCATAGGTATTGAGCTTAGTGCATGGAAAGCGAAAAGTCAGAGGATCGGAGGTAGAGCGGAGGGTACGTGAGGGAAGATATATCTCAAGTAGGCTTGACAGGTAATCGGGGGCTGCGTTATTGAGGCTTTTGTAGCACATGGTGTCTAGTTTGTACTGTATGTGCTTTGATACAGGGAGCCAGTGAAGTTGTGCCAGGAGAGGAGATATGTGGTCAGCTGTCTTTATAAGAAAGAACTTTGAATGACAACCCATAATGAAAGATGAAGTTAGAGCAGCACTGACAAAGATGAAACCAGGAAAAGCCCCAGGAACAGACAACGTTACTACAGAGGTGATGCCCTGGAGGAATTTGGTATTGAAAAAAAAACAGTCCTCCTAAATGAAATTTACAACACTGGAAAAATCCCCAAAGATATGGTAAAATCAATTTTCATTGCACTTCCAAAAAAGACAGGGGCTATAGAATGCGAACTCCATCACACAATCAGTTTGATGAGTCATGTAGCAAAAATCCTATTAAGAATAATCATGATGAGGACAAGGAATAGAATCAAAAGAGAAATAGCAGATGAACAATGTGGATTTGTGGAAGGGAAAAGAACTATTAATGCCATATACATCCTAAGAACTATCATAGAGAGGTCAATTGAGATGAATAAGGATTGATATTCATGCTTTGTTGATTATACCAAGACTTGTGATCGGGTAAGACATGAAGAATTGATGAACCAACTAGAAAGCCTCAATATTGATGGAAAAGATCTACGAATAATCAGAAATATGTATTGGGAACAAACAGCTGCAATGAGAATAGAAAACGATATAAGCTCTTTCCAAAACATCAAAAGAGGACTCAGACAGGGTTGTGTTTTGTCACAAGATCTGTTTTTACTTTACAGCGAAAACATCATGAGAAACCTTGAGGAAGACCCTGGATTAAAGGTTGGAGGGAAAATGATAAACAACATTTGATACGCCGATGACACCATACTAATTGCAGAAAATGAAAGGGACCTACAAAATCTTGTGAATATACTAGAAATAGAAAGCAAAGGTAAGGGGTTGGAACTAAACAGCAGGAAGACTGGTCATGGTGATCAGTAAAAAACATGAAATCCCCTTCTGCAAAATAACAGCAAACGGCCAAACGGCACAACCTTGACACAGGTTGATAAATTTAAATACCTGGGAACGATCATTTCACCAGACGGCAGATGCACATCAGAAATAGCCGGCAGAATCGGCCAAGCCAAAACAGCATTCAAGAAGATGACAAGCATTCTTACCAACAAATGCCTATCAATTAACATCAGGAAGAGAGTTCTTGAATGTTATATAGAACCAATACTGTTGTACGGATAAGAGGCGTGGACAGTCAACAAGCAAAGCCAGAACAAGATTGAGGCAACCGAGATGTGGTTTCTAAGAAGAATGTTAAGAGTTCCATGGACAGCAAAGAAAACAAATGAGACAGTCTTGATGGAGGCAGACACAAGAAGATCATTGATAAGGAAACTTAAGAAAAGGCAGGCAACATTTACAGGCCATGTTATGAGGAAAGGGGAATTGGAGCACCTGGTCACAATGGGAAAGCTGGAGGGAAAGAGAGCACCAGGTAGACCCAGGGAGAAGATACTAGACGGACTTGCAGAGTGGCTGAAGACAAAGAGGGTGGAAGAGATGCTTGAGGCAACAAGAGATAGAGACAGATGGAAATCCATAATCGCCAACGCCATGCGGCAAGGCACCTCATGATGATTTTCAACTGAGCCTTCTTCGAGGTTCATAGTGACCTTGAGATGTACACACTATTGATTTTGTCGTGGTGGTGTTTAGAAAACATTGACAGGGGTAGGAGATGACGAGTAACCATGCTGATTCCACTGTTGAGTGTATATGTGTGTGTGTGTGTGTGTGTGTGTGTGTGTGTGTGTGTGTGTGTGTGTGTGTGTGTGTGTGTGTGTGAGGTGTGCACGTGTGTATGTGTGTTTGTGTGTCTGCATGTGTGTATGTGTGTGTCAGGTGAACAAGATCCGTGAAGCCTCTAGTACCACCAAGGTGGCCGAAGAGCGAGACGCCAGAGAGAAGGAGCTTATCAGTCTCAGACAGGTAGGTGACCATTTACAGCTTCTGATATTTATAATTTTTTGTTACCCCATATTCTACACTACTCTTGTGTCACCCCCAGTAAACACAGGTCACAACAGAGCAAGGCATGAAGTGTCACAGAATCTGAAACAACCTTTCACAGCGCCATGCTGATGAGATGGAGATGGACTATATAGATAATACTGATGCTGTGGAGTTCTATTTTTGGATTGAGAGTGCGTGGCATGTCAGTACTCTACGTTTTCTTTCATATGTCCTGGTGTCAACCAGGCCCCGAGACATACAGACACCTGTGATGTTGGTTCAGAAATTTGAACAACACCCTCACTAACACATCTGTCAAATTGTTGAGACTGGGCTGTGTGGTCCGTCATCCCGACCAACCCATTGCAGGGTCATCTCTGGCTAGGAGCTGTCTGGTCCCAGTCATCCCGACCAACCCATTGTAGGGTCATCTCTGGCTAGGAGCTGTGTGGTCCCAGTCATCCCGACCAACCCATTGCAGGGTCACCTCCTGCTAGGAGCTGTGTGGTCCCAGTCATCCCGACCAACCCATTGCAGGGTCATCTCTGGCTTGGAGCTGTGTGGTCCCAGTCATCCCAACCAACCCGTTGCAGGGTCATCTCTGGCTTGGAGCTGTGTGGTCCCAGTCATCCCGACCAACCCATTGCAGGGTCATCTCTGGCTAGGAGCTGTGTGGTCCTAGTCATCCCAACCAACCCATTGCAGGGTCATCTCTGGCTAGGAGCTGTGTGGTCCCAGTCATCCCAACCAACCCATTGCAGGGTCACCTCCTGCTAGGAGCTGTGTGGTCCCAATCATCCCAACCAACCCATTGCAGGGTCATCTCTGGCTAGGAGCTAGCCAGGGCAGAAAAATTCAACAACAGTATTTTGGATTGATGGGGGTTCCAACCTATGACGTCCAGAACATGACCCAATGTAAAATATCATTTTGTGTATTTTGATGTCTACTTGTAGCTGTACCTATACTAAACGTTCATCTGATTATTAAGTTGCTGTGTACGAGTCACTCTTCCTTCAGAGTCAGGTTAAATGATGTTTCGTAGATATATGTTTAGTTACTTTTTGTTCTATATATGGTTATTTACTTTTTGTTCTGTCATTTGATAGGTAATGTGTCTATTGCCAAGTGTTAGGCTTACATTGAAACATAATGCTTACGTGCTTACAACATATAATAATAATAATAATATATTTTATTTATATAGCGCAAAATCTTGACAAAATCAAATCTAAGCGCTGAGCGTATACATGCATACATACCTACATACATATGAGCGTATACATGCATACATACATGCTTACATACTTACATACATAAATCTAAGCGTATACATACATACATACATACATAAATCTAAGCGTATACATACATACATACATACATACATACATACGTACGCACATGCATACATAATAATTACAACATTTATACAGCGCAAATCTCGACAAAATCAAATCCAAGCGCCGAAAAGACACACACGCACACACGCACGCACGCACACACACGCACACACACACACACACACACACACACACACACACACACACACACACCCCAACACACACACATGCATGGCCACAAATGGGGAGAAAAGAATAAAAGCAATAAAAGCAAGAATAAAACCAATGGAAAACCACAGAGAGCACATCATATACAATTATATATTAAAACAAAGTGATTCCCCTCCGAGCGGAGACAGGCTGCAGAGGGGGGTTGAGTGAGGTTAGGATTTTATGCAGAGGAGAAAAGGTGAGTTTTGAGAGCGGACTTGAAGGAGGCAAAAGTAGGTTGCTGACGGACTGAGAGAGGAAGTTTGTTCCAGGAGAGTGGACCAGAAACAGAGAAGGCTCGTGGACCATAGGTATTGAGCTTAGTGCGTGGAAAGCGAAAAGTCAGAGGATCGGAGGCAGAGCGGAGGGTACGTGAGGGAACATAGATCTCAAGTAGGCTTGACAGGTAATCGGGGGCTGCGTTATTGAGGCTTTTGTAGCACATGGTGTCTAGTTTGTACTGTATGCGCTTTGATACAGGGAGCCAGTGAAGTTGTGCCAGGAGAGGAGATATGTGGTCAGCTTTTTTCTTTTTGAGTACAAGGCGTACAGCATTGTTTTGAATGCGCTGTAGGATGTGAATGGTGGAGGCAGGAAGACCAGACAGGAGTGAATTGCAATAGTCAATGCGAGACATTATGAAGGAGAGAACGAGTTTTGCAGTTGTTTCGACAGAGAGATACTTCCTGATCAGGCTTATACGATGGAGATGATAGTAGCAAGATCTGGCAGTTTGAGAAACAAAGTTGTTCATGGACAGGGTAGAGTCAATGCAGACACCAAGGTTTTTAGCTGAATCAGAAATTGGGACTGATGTGTTACATAATGGGAGAGAAAGAGGAGGCAGCTGGGAAAGTTTCTGACGGGTGCCAATGAGGATAGCTTCTGTCTTGTCGTCATTAAGCTGAAGTCTATTGTGTGTCATCCAGTTCTTAATGTCCGAGTAACACTCAGTGGTGCGAGTCAACAGGCGCTGTATATTATCAGGTGAGTCACTATCTTGAAGTTGGGTGTCATCAGCATAGAAGTGGTGTTTTATAGAGTGGGAGTTGATGATGGTGGACAGGGGGGAGGTATAAAGAGTGAAAAGAACAGGGCCAAGGACAGATCCTTGTGGAACACCACAGGTCAGGTATGCAGGTTGAGAGTAAGTGCCATTGATGAGAACAGTTTGTTTTCTGTTTGATAAATACGAAGTGAAAAAGGAGAGAGCAATGTCAGAGATGCCAAAAGTATGATGAAGTCTAGAAAGGAGAATACCATGGTCAATGGTATCGAAGGCTGCAGACAGATCAAGGAGTGTGAGGAGAGAGACTTTGCCAGTATCAGTTGCAAGGAGGAGATTGTTGAGAATGTGTAGTAGGGCAGTTTCAGTGCTATGGCATTGGCGGTAGGCTGACTGGAAAGGATTGAGGAGATTGTTGGCAGACAGGTGAGAGTTCAGCTGGTTGAGGACGACCTTTTCAAGGAGTTTTGACAAGAAAGAGAGATTAGAGATAGGCCTGTAATTTTTCAGTTCATTTGGGTCTAAATTGTGTTTCTTGAGGAGAGGGTGAACAATAGCAGACTTGAAAGAATCTGGGACAGTTCCAGTTTGAAAAGAAGTGTTGATGATGTCAGTGAATGCATTTGTTAACTTGATCTGGCTTACAAGTCACACCCCTTGATAAGAGGCTAAGAAGAAGAGTGGCAGAATGGTTCAGACATTCGCCTGCCAGTAACAAAATTCGAGGTTCCAGGCTTTATTTCCCGTCGAGGCCTCCATTTTTCTCCTCAGTTTGAATGGAAAACCGAACTGAACGTCTAGTCCTTCAAAAGGGAACAAAAACCGAGTGGGACCCGTGTGCCTTCTGGCCTGTTGGAAATTGTGAAGAGCAGGGCGTGTGCCTGGCTTCCCTGGTGTCAAATAGTGGAGAGAGAGGTTGGTTTCCCATGTCTCTCCCTTTGAAAGCCAAGTATCCTTTTTGCCTTTCTGAAGTCTTGGTCTACTAAAATTGGTGGCGCTGCACTGCGGCGACACGATCTCAAAGAGGAGAGCAGCCTGGGTTTCACATAGTAAATCCACTGTGACAAAAAGAAATGAATATGAATATGAATAGATGTGAAATAAATAAATCGTGTGAATCTGAATCCCACAGAGATTCAAAGGAGCAGAAAACAAGATAACAGACCAGTCCAACATGATGGCCTCCCTGCGAGAGGAGATGGAGAACCTCAAGACCTCGCTGTTTGAGGAGAAAGACACACGGCGAAAACTGCAGTCAGAGGCAGACACCAACCGCTCACAGTTCCTGGACATCCAGAGAGCTGAACGGGTGGTCAGAGTGGACCTGGAGCAGACACAGAAGACAGTGAGATACAGTGACATTATTGTTGTTTGCTTGGTTGGCTGGTTGTTAGTGTTGTTATTGCTGTTGTTGTTGTAGATTGTGGTGATGGTGAAGGTGGTTTTGGTACAGGTCTTGTTTTTGTTGTTGTTGATGGTGGTGTACTGGTGGTTGTAGTGCTGTTGATGTTATTGCTGTTGTTGTTCTATTATGTTGGTAGTGTTTGTTGTTGTTGTCGTTGTTCTTGTAGTTGTTTTTGGTGGTTGTGGTGATAGTAGAGGTGGTGGTGATGGTGGAAGTGGTGGCGTGATGTTGGTGGTGGTGTTTATTGTAATTGCTGGTGGTAGTGGTGATAGTAATGGTGGGTGTGTGGCAGTGATAGTGCTGGTGTTTCTGGTGGTGGTGGTGGTGGTAGAGTTGTTGTTATTGTTGTTGTTGCTGTCGTTAGTGGTGATAGTGGTAGTTGTGGCAGACATGTTGATGGTGTTAGTGGTGGTGACAGTGGTGATAGTGACCATGATGATGGTAGTGGTGATGATGGTTGTGGTGGTGTTTTTGTTGTTAGAGGTATTCTTATTGCCGCTGATGGTTTTTGCTTTTGTCGTCTTGGCATTTTTGAACTGAATTATCATGGGTCACCCGGTACAACATTCAATTAAGAATTCTGCAGACTTATAATCTGTATGATACAACTGTGAAGTCGTTTTCATGGAGGACACAACTGTGAGTCAATCCCTGAGATTGTCTTCAACTAACAGTTATTCACTATATAGGTAGGCAACTAACAGTTATTCACTATATAGTTAGGCAACTAACATTTATTCACTATATAGGTAGGCAACTAACAGTTATTCACTATATAGGTAGGCAACTAACAATTATTCACTATATAGGTAGGCAACTAACAGTTATTCACTATATAGGTAGGCAACCGCATTTCGATGCCAAAGAATTCCAGTGACAGAGGGTCGATCTTATTATGTGGCTCTTATGTATTTAATGACAACCTGATGTTACTGTGTAATGGATAGCAGTAATGAATAGTGTGTGAGTGGTTTTACTATTACCATCATAGTGTGTCATAAGCTGTTGCCCACTACATTGCTGACCCGTGAGACGTGTGGATTTTTTGTGTCATCACCTACAGATGTCTACTTTGGGCATCAACTTGATATAACACAGTAACTGTATTGAACCTGAATTTCAAATATGTGTACAATGCACTATAGTAACAAAGATGGAACCGAGTAATATTGCAAACTCCAGAAACAATTGAAAATTATCTGTCTACAATTTTCCCATTGAGCGGGTGATGTAGGCTTGTATTAATCTGGTCTGGTTTTAAGTACTTGTGCTTCTCTTTTTCTTCTCCCTTAACCTTGTGAAAAGTCATTGGGGAGCCGCTTTAAAGAACTGTTGACCAGATTCCTCTGGTTCTGTTGGTGTGTGCCAATGTGTGGGTCTTGGCAAATGCTTTGTCCATTCCTCAGTGCTGTCAGTCCATTGGTTTTCTTTACCTTTCCCTCAGCCTCCCTCCCTCAACATTTGATCTTATTACGTGGCATTCCTTGTTGCATGGTGCACTAATGTAGTCTTCAGTTTCTAACTGATGTCAGCAGATGTTTGTGTAGTTCAGTGTGCTGCTTGATGGTTTGACGTACTTGGTCATTGTGGTATGATCAGTGTATCTGGTATTTAGTATCTTTCGATAACATCACATTTCTATGACTTGTATGCGTCTTTCGGAATCCGCTGTGAAGGTCCATGTGTCACATGCAGGCAGGAAGATGGAACATACCGGCACAGCCAGAGCCTGGCCTTGCGTTTCATGGAGATGTTCTTGTCCTTACATGCAGGTTTCAGCCTGCACAGTGCTGTTGTTGTCTTTGCTGCCTTTGAGAGAATTTCTGGTTTGGATCCCCATTGCTAATGCAGGATCCCGAGTCAGTGAATTGTTGAAGAGTTCCTGGCTTCAGTCCATAGACAGTTACATCAGTAGTGATGGTGATGGTGTTTTTGCCATAGACAGTTATATCAGTAGTGATGGTGGTTTTGCCTTAGGCAATTATATCAGTAGTGATAGTGGTTTTGCCATAGACAGTTATATCAGTAGTGATGGTGGTTTTGCCTTAGGCAATTATATCAGTAGTGATGGTGGTGGTGTTTTTGTCATAGACACTTATATCAGTAGTGATGATGGTGGTGTTTTTGCCATAGACAGTTATATCAGTAGTGATGGTGTTTTTGCCATAGACAGTTACATCAGTAGTGATGGTGATGGTGTTTTTGCCATAGACAGTTATATCAGTAGTGATGGTGTTTTTGCCATAGACAGTTACATCAGTAGTGATGATGGTGGTGTTTTTGTCATAGACACTTATATCAGTAGTGATGATGATGGTGTTTTTGCCATAGACAGTTATATCAGTAGTGATAGTGGTGGTGTTTTTGTCATAGACAGTTATATCAGTAGTGATGGTGATGGTGTTTTTGCCATAGACAGTTATATCAGTAGTGATAGTGGTTTTGCCATAGACAGTTATATCAGTAGTGATGATGGTGGTGTTTTTGCCATAGACAGTTATATCAGTAATGATGGTGATGGTGTTTTTTGCCATAGACAGTTATATCAGTAGTGATGATGGTGGTGTTTTTGCCATAGACAGTTATATCAGTAATGATGGTGATGGTGTTTTTGCCATAGACAGTTACATCAGTAGTGATGATGGTGGTGTTTTTGCCATAGACAGTTATATCAGTAATGATGGTGATGGGTTTTTGCCATAGACAGTTATATCAGTAGTGATAGTGGTTTTGCCATAGACAATTATATCAGTAGTGATGGTGATGGCGTTTTTCCCGTACACAGTTACCCTCGTATATCAGTAGTGATGGTGGTGGTGTTTTTGCCATAGACATATCAACAGTGATGGTGGTGGACGTTTTGTCATAGACAGTTATATCAGCAGTGATGGTGGTGGTGTTTTTGCCATAGACATATCAACAGTGATGGTGGTGGACGTTTTGTCATAGACAGTTATATTAGTAGTGATGGTGGTGGTGTTTTTGTCATGGACACTTATATCAGTAGTGATGGTGGTGTTGTTTTTGCCATAGTTATGTCAGTAGTGATGTGGTGGTGTTTTTGTCATGGACACTTATATCAGTAGTGAGGTAGTGTTGTTTTTGCCATAGTTAGTCAGTAGTGATGGGTGGTGTTTTTGTCATGGACACTTATATCAGTAGTGATGGTGGTGGTGTTTTTGCCATAGTTATGTCAGTAGTGATGGTGGTGGTGTTTTTGTCATGGACACTTATATCAGTAGTGATGGTGGTGGTGTTTTTGCCATAGTTATAGTGATGTGGTGGTGTTTTGCCATAGTTATGTCAGTAGTGTGGTGGTGGTGTTTTTGTCATGGACACTTATATCAGTAGTGATGGTGGTGGTGTTTTTGCCATAGTTATGTCAGTAGTGATGGTGGTGGTGTTTTTGTCATGGACACTTATATCAGTAGTGATGGTGGTGGTGTTTTTGCCATAGTTATGTCAGTAGTGATGGTGGTGGTGTTTTTGTCATAGACATATCAACAGTGATGGTGGTGGTGTTTTTGTCATAGACAGTTATATCAGCAGTGATGGTGGTGGTGTTTTTGTATGCACATAGTTATTCAACTAGAGTTTACGTGCAAGGGGAAAGAGAGATACATAGAATGACTAGACATGCGATTTGTTTTTCTACCCCAGTTGCAACGCTTCAGGAGTCGAGTGATACAGACGACATTCTCCACGCCAGGTGTGAAGGCCCCAGAGAAGGAGATCAGCGATGATGAACTGCTGCAGACATTGAAGAAACTGCTGGATGAAAGGGCGGGGCTGGTGGCTCAGATCGCCGATCTGCGGGAAGACGTGAAGAAGGCCGCTTGTGGTGCTGATGTGCTAAAGGATGAAGCGGAAAAACTCCGTGAATCTTTGCAGGAAAGTGTGGTAAGTGGGTGAGTTTGAATGAGGCTCCTGTCATAGATATGTGACAAAGCGATGTTGTGTTTGTTTCTGGAAAGATTTTAACTGTATCTAAGGACGACAGTCATAATGATGATTTACATAACACGGTATCTAACGACGACAGTCATGGTGATGATTGACATAACATGGTATCTAGTGACGACAGTCATGGTGATGATTGACATAACATGGTATCTAGTGATGACAGTCATGGTGATGATTGACATAACATGTATCTAGTGACGACAGTCATGGTGATGATTGAGATAACATGGTATCTAGTGATGACAGTCATGGTGATGAATTGAGCATAACATGGTATCTAACGTATCGACAGTCATGGTGATGATTGACATAACATGGTATCTAACGACGACAGTCATGGTGATGATTGACATAACATGGTATCTAGTGACGACAGTCATGGTGATGATTGAGATAACATGGTATCTAGTGATGACAGTCATGGTGATGATTGACGATAACATGGTATCTAAGGATGATAGTCATAATGATGATTTACATAACATGGTATCTAGTGATGACAGTCATGGTGATGATTGACATAACATGGTATCTAGTGATGACAGTCATGGTGATGATTTACATAACATGGTATCTAGTGATGACAGTCATGGTGATGATTGACATAACATGGTATCTAGTGATGACAGTCATGGTGATGATTTACATAACATGGTATCTAGTGATGACAGTCATGTGATGATTTACATAACATAGTATCTAGTGATGACAGTCATGGTGATGATTTACATAACATGGTATCTAGTGACGACAGTCATGATGATGATTGACATAACATAGTATCTAGTGATGACAGTCATGGTGATGATTACATAACATGGTATCTAGTGACGACAGTCATGGATGATGATTGACATAACATGGTATCTAGTGATGACAGTCATGGTGATGATTTACATAACATGGTATCTAGTGACGACAGTTATGGTGATGATTTATATAACATGGTATCTAGTGAGACAGTTATGGTGATGATTTACATAACATGGTATCTAGTGACGACAGTTATGGTGATGATTTATATAACATGGTATCTAGTGACGACAGTCATGGTGATGATTGACATAACATGGTATCTAGTGACGACAGTCATGGTGATGATTGACATAAATGGTATCTAGTGACGACAGTCATGGTGATGATTTACATAACATAGTATTTAGTGACGACAGTCATGATGATGATTTACATAACATGGTATCTAATGAGGACAGTCATGGTGATGATTTACATAACATGGTATCTAGTGATGACAGTCATGATGATGATTGACATAACATAGTATCTAGTGATGACAGTCATGGTGATGATTGACATAACATGGTATCTAGTGACGACAGTCATGGTGATGATTGACATAACATGGTATCTAGTGATGACAGTCATGGTGATGATTGACATAACATGGTATCTAGTGATGACAGTCATCATGATTGACATAACATGGTATCTAGTGATGACAGTCATGATGATGATTTACATAACATGGTATCTAATGACAACAGTCATGGTGATGATTGACATAACATGGTATCTAGTGATGACAGTCATGGTGATGATTGACATAACACGGTATCTAGTGATGACAGTCATGGTGATGATTTACATAACATGGTATCTAATGACAACAGTCATGGTGATGATTGACATAACATGGTATCTAGTGATGACAGTCATGGTGATGATTGACATAACACGGTATCTAATGACAACAGTCATGGTGATGATTGACATAACATGGTATCTAGTGATGACAGTCATGGTGATGATTTACATAACATGGTATCTAGTGATGACAGTCATGGTGATGATTGACATAACATGGTATCTAATGACAACAGTCATGGTGATGATTGACATAACACGGTATCTAGTGATGACAGTCATGGTGATGATTGACATAACATGGTATCTAATGACAACAGTCATGGTGATGATTGACATAACATGGTATCTAGTGATGACAGTCATGGTGATGATTGACATAACATGGTATCTAATGATGACAGTCATGGTGATGATTGACATAACATGGTATCTAGTGATGACAGTCATGGTGATGATTGACATAACATGGTATCTAATGACAACAGTCATGGTGATGATTGACATAACACGGTATCTAGTGATGACAGTCATGGTGATGATTTACATAACATGGTATCTAATGACAACAGTCATGGTGATGATTGACATAACATGGTATCTAGTGATGACAGTCATGGTGATGATTGACATAACATGGTATCTAGTGACGACAGTCATGGTGATGATTGAAATAACATGGTATCTAGTGATGACAGTCATGGTGATGATTTACATAACATGGTATCTAATGACAACAGTCATGGTGATGATTGACATAACATGGTATCTAATGATGACAGTCATGATGATTGACATAACACGGTATCTAGTGATGACAGTCATGATGATGATTGACATAACATGGTATATTAGTAGATGACAGTTATCATGATTGACTCATAACAATGGTATCTAGTGATGACAGTCATGATGATTTACATAACACGGTATCTAGTGATAACAGTCATGATGAATGATTACATAATCATGGTATCTATGACAACAGTCATTGGTGATGATTGACATAACATGATATCTAGTGACGACAGTCATGGTGATGATTGAAATAACATGGTATCTAGTGATGACAGTCATGATGATGATTGACATAACATGGTATCTAGTGACGACAGTCATGGTGATGATTGACATAACATGATATCTAGTGACGACAGTCATGGTGATGATTGACATAACATGGTATCTAGTGATGACAGTCATGTGATGATTGACATAACATGGTATCTAGTGATGACAGTCATGGTGATGATTGAAATAACATGGTATCTAGTGATGACAGTCATGATGATGATTGAATAACATGGTATCTAGTGATGACAGTCATGATGATTTGACATAACATGGTATCTAGTGATGACAGTCATAATGATGATTGACATAACATGGTATCTAGTGATGACAGTCATGATGATTACATAACATGGTATCTAATGACAACAGTCATAATGATGATTGACATAACATGGTATCTAGTGACGACAGTCATGGTGATGATTGACATAACATGGTATCTAGTGATGACAGTCATGGTGATGATTGACATAACATGGTATCTAATGATGACAGTCATGGATGATTGACATAACATGGTATCTAGTGATGACAGTCATGGTGATGATTGACATAACACGGTATCTAGTGATGACAGTCATGATGATTGACATAACATGGTATCTAGTGATGACAGTCATGATGATTGACATAACATGGTATCTAATGATGACAGTCATGATGATTGACATAACATGGTATCTAGTGATGACAGTCATGATGATTGACATAAACTGGTATCTAAATGACGACAGTCATGATGATTGACATAACATGGTATCTAGTGATGACAGTCATGATGATTGACATAACATGGTATCTAGTGATGACAGTCATGATGATTGACATAACATGGTATCTAATGATGACAGTCATGATGATTGACATAACATGGATATCTAGTGATGACAGTCATGATGATTGACATAACATGGTATCTAATGACGACAGTCATGATGATTGACATAACATGGTATCTAGTGATGACAGTCATGATGATTGACATAACATGGTATCTAGTGATGACAGTCATGATGATTGACATAACATGGTATCTAGTGATGACAGTCATGATGATTGACATAACATGGTATCTAGTGATGACAGTCATGATGATTGACATAACATGGTATCTAATGATGACAGTCATGATGATTGACATAACATGGTATCTAATGACGACAGTCATGATGATTGACATAACATGGTATCTAGTGATGACAGTCATGATGATTGACATAACATGGTATCTAGTGACGACAGTCATGGTGATGATTGACATAACATGGTATCTAATGACGACAGTCATGATGATTGACATAACACGGTATCTAGTGATGACAGTCATGATGATTGACATAACATGGTATCTAGTGATGACAGTCATGGTGATGATTGACGTAACATGGTAACCGGGGAAGCAAGCTGTTATGTGCCTTGTGTTTTATAGAAATATCATACATGGAAACGTAAAATATAAATAATTGATCTAAGCATGTTATGACATACAATGAAACGAGGAAAGAACAGTATTGTACATGCGCAACACACCAACATATTTTCTATGAATACTTATGCATACATTCGTACACAGACATTCAGATTAGTGTGCATACACATACACACACAGACATCCAGACGCAAGCACACACACACACACACACACACACACACACACACACACACACACACACACACACACACACACACGTGCGCGCGCGCACGCGGGCGCACACGCACGCACTCGTTCATGCACATACATCTCCCCCATCCCCATTCACAGACTTACAGATGCATGCATACATACACACAAACACACGCAGGCATACACACACACACTCTCTCTCTCTCTCTCACACACACAAAATCACACACATACATACACACACATGCACACACATAGACACACACACACACACACACATACACATACACACACACACACACACACACACACACACACACACACACACACACACACCACACACACACACACTCACACACATACACACACACACACATTCCAATCGCACATATTCTACAAATGTCATGATTGAAAAGGATGTAAAATGATTTTGGCAGAGGCCATAAGTGTGCGCATTAACCGCTTATGCAGGAAAAGTCTTGGACCTCTACCTATCTTGTGGGTCCTACACACTATTGACTATACATATCTACGCAGGCGTAACTTCATATATGCATGTCAAAGACCCTGTAAGTGATATCAGTCTTTGACGCTTACAGAAACGCCCAGTGAAGACGGAGTACAAAGATTCTACAGCAAGATACCACCGGCGTAGAATGGACAAAGCATCATGTATACACACATCTGAGCTTTAAGAAAAATGACCTTGCAAGTGTTTTGTGTAGATTTCAAATCTGCCGGCTGACTACCCACAGATTTCAGTGCCCTGAGTTCATCTGATATTGGCAGGGTATGATGAATCCCTTGTGAACAAACTTCATACTTCATCCCTTGATATCTTCTTCCCCAGGACCGTGTGAAGGAGCATGGCCGGCTGAGTGGACCACTGAAACAAGAAGTGAGCATGATAAAGTCCTTGTCTTCACACAGTGCCATACTGTGGGCACGTGACATGATCGCAGCCGTCTTCACTGCTGAACTGGAATGGCAGGAAAACATTGAGGCCGCTCTACAGAAGTGTGGCGTCAATTGTAAACTCTCTACTGAAGGTAAATGTTTGTTTGTTTTAGAAAACTTGGTTTTTAACACCTTGGCTGCTGATGCTTTTGGCAAGTGTTTGCTGAGAAAATGTCCAGAAAACCTGACGAAATTCACTGCTATCTCCAAAACTATGAAGTAGATATTTAAACGAGAAGGAATTGAACACGTTAGATATATAAATGAGAAGGAATTGAACAAATTAGATCTATAAACGAGAAGGAAGTGAAGAAATAATAGATCTATAAACGAGAAGGAAGTGAAGAAAATAGATCTATAAACGAGAAGGAAGTGAACAAAATAGATATATAAACGAGAAGGAAGTGAAGAAATAATAGATATATAAACGAGAAGGAAGTGAAGAAATAATAGATATATAAACGAGAAGGAAGTGAAGAAATAATAGATATATAAACGAGAAGGAAGTGAAGAAATAATAGATATATAAACGAGAAGGAAGTGAAGAAATA
>JAPXFY010000015.1:85905808-85910808 GCA_030674185.1 Monoplex corrugatus
GACTTTATCTTTGGCCAATGCCAAAGTCATTGCATTTCACACTCAGGACTCGTTTCAGTGTCACGAGAGATGTTAGTGAAGAGCACTAAGGCCAGGGGCTGTCCAGGATTTCAGATGTTTCAGTGTCACGAGAGATGTTAGTGAAGAGCGCTAAGGCCAGGGGCTGTCCAGGATTTCAGGATGTTTCAGTGTCACCAGAGATGTTACTGAAGAGCACTAAGGCCAGGGGCTGTCCAGGATTTCAGGATGTTTCAGTGTCACCAGAGATGTTACTGAAGAGCACCATCTCCAACCAACACAACCACTTGCCCGATGCAGTCAAAACAGTATGGACATCACATGACGCAAAGATGATGGAGATGGATTGGGCACATCATCCGAAAACAACAGGGTAACCATCACCTGGACTGCCCGTCACTGGACACCAGAGAGGGAGACAGAAACACCTGCAGTGAACAGAGGGGAATACTTTCAGGATGTTTCAGTGTCATAAGAGATGTTACTGAAGAGTGCTAAGGCCAGGGGCTGTCCAGGATTTCAGGATGTTTCAGTGTCAAAGAGATGTTACTGAAGAGTGCTAAGGCCAGGGGCTGTCCAGGATTTCAGGATGTTTCAGTGTCACCAGAGATGTTACTGAAGAGTGCTAAGGCCAGGGGCTGTCCAGGATTTCAGGATGTTTCAGTGTCACGAGAGATGTTAGTGAAGAGCGCTAAGGCCAGGGGCTGTCCAGGAATTCAGGATGTTTCAATGTCACGAGAGATGCTACTGAAGAGCACTAAGGCCAGGGGCTGTCCAGGATTTCAGGATGTTTCAGTGTCATAAGAGATGTTACTGAAGAGTGCTAAGGCCAGGGGCTGTCCAGGATTTCAGGATGTTTCAGTGTCACCAGAGATGTTACTGAAGAGCACTAAGGCCAGGGGCTGTCCAGGATTTCAGGATGTTTCAGTGTCATAAGAGATGTTACTGAAGAGTGCTAGGGCCAGGGGCTGTCCAGGATTTCAGGATGTTTCAGTGTCACCAGAGATGTTACTGAAGAGTGCTAAGGCCAGGGGCTGTCCAGGATTTCAGGATGTTTCAGTGTCACGAGAGATGTTACTGAAGAGTGCTAAGGCCAGGGGCTGTCCAGGATTTCAGGATGTTTCAGTGTCACGAGAGATGTTAGTGAAGAGCGCTAAGGCCAGGGGCTGTCCAGGATTTCAGGATGTTTCAATGTCACGAGAGATGCTACTGAAGAGCACAAAGGCCAGGGGCTGTCCAGGATTTCAGGATGTGCATCTACTGTTGAAGAAGAAAGCAATTTGAAGAATGGTCTTCATGTTTTTCCCGGAAGTGCAATAGTCATGGTGATAAGGTGTGAACTTCCAGTCGGAAGGTCTGGTTACCTCCTGTCTGTTGGGTAGAGGGTGGAGATTTGGGTAAAGGGTGGTGATTAGAGTAAGTAGGTGTAGTGATTTGGGTAAAGGTGGTGATTGTAAAGTGGTGATTGGTAAAGTGTGGTGATTTGGGTAAAGTGGTGATTGGGTAAAGTATGGTGATTTGGGTAAGGTGGTGATTGGTAAGGTGGTGATTTGGGTAAAGTGTGGTGATTTGGGTAAAGGGTGGTGATTTGGGTAAAGTATGGTGATTTGGGTAAAGGGTGGTGATTTGGGTAAAGGGTGGTGATTTGGGTAAAGGGTGGTGATTTGGGTAAAGGTGGTGATTTGGGTAAAGGGTGGTGATTTGGGTAAAGTTGGTGATTTGGGTAAAGGGTGGAGATTTGGGTAAAGTGTGGTGATTTGGGTAAAGGGTGGTGATTTGGGTAAAGTGTGGTGATTTGGGTAAAGGGTGGTGATTTGGGTAAAGTGTGGTGATTTGGGTAAAGGGTGGAGATTTGGGTAAAGTGTGGTGATTTGGGTAAATGGGTGGTAGATTTGGGTAAAGTATGGTGATTTGGGTAAAGGGTGGTGATTTGGGTAAAGTGTGGTGATTTGGGTAAAGGGTGGTGATTTGGGTAAAGTAGTGGATTTGGTAAATGGTGATTGGTAAAGGGTGGGATTTGGGTAAAGGTGGTGATTTGGGTAAAGTGTGGTGATTTGGGTAAAGGGTGGTGATTTGGGTAAAGGGTGGTGATTTGGGTAAAGTGTGGTGATTTGGGTAAAGGGTGGTGATTTGGGTAAAGTGTGGTGATTTGGGTAAAGGGTGGTGATTTGGGTAAAGGGTGGTGATTTGGGTAAAGTATGGTGATTTGGGTAAAGGGTGGTGATTTGGGTAAAGTATGGTGATTTGGGTAAAGTGTGGTGATTTGGGTAAAGGGTGGTGATTTGGGTAAAGGTGGTGATTTGGGTAAAGTATGGTGATTTGGGTAAAGTGTGGTGATTTGGGTAAAGGGTGGTGATTTGGGTAAAGTATGGTGATTTGGGTAAAGGGTGGTGATTTGGGTAAAGGTGGTGATTTGGGTAAAGTGTGGTGATTTGGGTAAAGGGTGGTGATTTGGGTAAAGGGTGGTGATTTGGGTAAAGTGTGGTGATTTGGGTAAAGGGTGGTGATTTGGGTAAAGTTGGTGATTTGGGTAAAGGTGGTGATTTGGGTAAAGTATGGTGATTTGGGTAAAGGTGGTGATTTGGGTAAAGTATGGTGGATTTGGGTAAAGTGTGGTGATTTGGGTAAAGTGTGGTGATTTGGGTAAAGTGTGGTGATTTGGGTAAAGGTGGTGATTTGGGTAAAGTATGGTGATTTGGGTAAAGGTTGGTGATTTGGGTAAAGGTGGTGATTTGGGTAAAGGGTGGTGATTTGGGTAAAGGGGTGTATTTGGTAAAGGTGGTGATTTGGGTAAAGGCATGGTGATTTGGTAAAGAGCTGGTGATTTGGGTAAAGGGTGGTGATTTGGGTAAAGGGTGGTGATTTGGGTAAAGGTGGAGATTTGGGTAAAGTGTGGTGATTTGGGTAAAGTAAGTGTGGTGATTTGGGTCAAGGGTGGTGATTTGGGTAAAGGGTGGTGATTTGGTAAAGGGTGGTGATTTGTGTAAAAGGGTGGTGATTTGTAAAGGGTGGTGATTTCGGTAAAGGATGGTGATTTGGGTAAGGGTGGTGATTTGGTAAAGGGTGGGTGATTAGTGTAAAGGGTGGTGATTTCGGTAAAGGGTGGTGATTTGTGTAAAGGGTGGTGATTTGTGTAAAGGGTGGTGATTAGTGTAAAGGTGGTGATTTCGGTAAAGGGTGGTGATTAGGGTCAAGGGTGGTGATTTTTTCCATCTCCCAGGTCAATATAATTGCAGATCTGTCAGTGCCTTAACCTTGTCTGTGTGCATACACTAACAGATTATCAAATACACACGTTAAAGATCCTGTAAGTCATGTCAGTGTCCAGTGGCTTATGGAAATATGAAGACACCCAGTGAGCAGGGCCACACAAGATGGAGTCTACAGACTGTGCAGCCACATACCACCTGCACACTGTGGGCAACATGATGCATAACACCACGCCTCCAGGAAAAATCAAAACACTGAAATACATTTTGTGTGTGTGTGTGTGTTGTGTGTGTGTGTTGTGTGTGTGTGTGTCTGTGTATGTGTGTGTGTGTGTGTGTGTGTGTGTGTGTGTGTGTCTGTGTGTGTGTGTGTGTGTGTGTATGTGTGTGTGTGTGTGTTGTGTGTGTGTGGTGTGTGTGTGTGTGTGTTGTGTGTGTGTGTGTGTGTGTGTGTGTGTGTGTGTGTGTGTGTGTGTGTGTGTGTGTATGTGTTTCTGTGATCAGTCAGAAAGGAGAAACTAAATGGAGCAACATATAAACTTTCCCAGATGTTAGTAGAAAACACCTCCCAGTTGATGAGTTTTGTTGTATTTAAAATGAAGAATGTTACTCATCATCTATTTCTTGGCTCTGTGACCCAGGTGAAGAGAAACTGAATCGAGCGATAGATGAGATCCGTGGCATGGAGGAGGAGAAACTGCAGAACGCTGTGGCCAGCGAGAAACGTGGTCTGGAGGAGATGGAGACCACTGTTCATCAGTTGAGACAGGTGAGACATGAGGATCTGTAAATGTAAATAGACACGTTTGAATGAATCAGTGACTGTCATTGTCAACATTGTCATCATCGTCATCATCGTCAGTTGACTCTTATCACCGCTATCATCAAAGTCGGGAGTGCTAACTATTACACCATGGAACACAACAGGAAGATTACAGACAGCAACCTGACCAAGTTGTCAACCTTCTGAAAAATCGCCTGAATCTTCTGGCCCAGCACCATCTCCAACCAACACAACCACTTGCCCGATGCAGTCAAAACAGTATGGACATCATCATGACGCAAAGATGATGGAGATGGATGGGCACATCATCCGAAAACAACAGGGTAACATCACCTGGACTGCCCGTCACTGGACACCAGAGAGGGAGACACAGAACACCTGGCAGTGAACAGAAGGGGAATACTTTCAAGCCATGAAAACCACCTGGAGTACTGTACAGAGTCTGGCCAGAACAGACAGAAGTGGAGGACCTTTGTTGCTGCCCTGCTTGCCAGCGGTGTAATGGGCAGTGAGTAAGTAAATAAGTGCCACTGTCATTGCTGTCATTGTCGTCACCTCCATTTTGTCATAGCCGTCATCATCGTCGTTCTCCTCATCACCATCTTCATCAGGAGCACCACCATCACCTCCATCATCATGACCGTCATCATCATCTGTGACGTTTTCACTGTTACCATCACCCCCATTATTGTCATTGTCATAATAAAGGGTTCTTTTTCGTTCTGGAGCTACTTTACTTGAACATATAACCTTACACCTGTGTATTTATATGCTCTCTGTCTCTGTCTCTTCTGTCTGTGTCTGTGTCTCTCTGTCTCTGTCTCTTTCTGTGTCTGTGTCTGTCTCTTTCTGTCTGTGTTTAGGTCTGTGTCTCTCTGTCTCTTTCTGTCTGTGTCCGTGTCTCTCTGTCTCTGTCTCTTTCTGTGTCTGTCTCTGTCTCTTTCTGTCTGTGTCTAGGTCTGTGTCTCTCTGTCTCTGTCTCTTTCTGT